>JARHVA010007584.1:560000-645000 GCA_037957365.1 Torreya grandis | reverse complement strand
CTAAAATATTATAACCAGATGAGGAGAATAGTGAATAAAATAAGTGGATGTCGGTCAATTTCAATCCTTCATATATATATATATATATATATATATATATATATATATTTGTGTGTGTGTCTGTGTCTATAATACATATACATAGACATATACAAATTTATTTTTTTGGATTGGTAAAATAAGGTTGGGATCCCTCACCCAATATATTAATAACAAAGATAAAAATCATAAGGAACATAATTATAAAAATCTCGTATAAATACCTAAAATAATTAAATGAAGACCATACAACCTAGAAATTATAGAGAAGTTAAAACTCAAACAACTATATTAATCAAAATGTAGGCAATAAATTTGAATTATATACCACTTTGGTCTTGTATACTTGGCATGTATTTATCATGGTTATATCATTTAGATCCTACACATTCTTACTACCGAAAGGATCACATCTATAAATTTTTTTTCCTATTATTTATCTCTTTGTCTTGACTATATGTTATTATATTGACTAGGCCTCCTATACTACTCAAAATACTAAATTCATACTTATGATCTATAGGCATATAAAATGTCAAAATTGGTAGTTTGATGGCGGCTTGCGACACCCAACCCATATATCCCTCTTTCATGATATCATGACCCTTTTAAATACCCTTTTGCTTATTCTTAGTCATCCATAGACTTATGAAACCTGATTCTAGTTTACCCAGGCTACAATTCCATGTTAGTTCCATCCTCCTAGGTCCCACACCTATAGGAAAATAATGCCAAACTTGGAATATAGCATAAGACCCTAGGGTGTTTAATTTTTTTGCTCTAATCCAATTGCATTTTTAGCTCCAATGATCATTTCCTTATAATTCATATCCTTCTACTTGTTGACCTAGTGCAAATAGATTCGACCCATGACCAATAGATCTCTATAAAATCCCATTCAAAGCTAATTTAGAAGGGGTTGGAAAATATTACAAAGCAATCAAGAATACCAGAGAGACCACTAAGGAAAATTTACCTATTCTCTGCATATAGCTATCCAATATGGCTACAAGCATATCCAAATCCTCACAATAATCCCTAGCCACCTCAAACACACCCAGTTTAGAATTTTTGCATCCCCATAACACTATTTCATAAATCACATCAAGTGGGTTAACTACATATATATTGATCCCTCTTGAAACTATTGGTATGTAAGAAGCATACGTACACAAGGGGTGTGGATACATGTTTAGTGCATCTTACACACACTAACCCCCCCCTCCCTTCTTTCTCAATATTGATCAAATGTCAATGAAGTATAGGGTTTGAATACTAAATCAAATATATAAGGAGTTCCATATACCTTCAGTAGTAAAGATTTCATAAATAATGTCATACGAGGATAGTGATTAAAATCCTAAAAACTCAAGTCTCTGTGAGTAGTTTGGACAATAGCAGCAGAAAAGGAATATAGCGCTAGACCCTAGGGTGTCCTATTTTGATGATCCTATGCTTTGATGATATGAAATCTATATCTTGGTTTGTGATAATGTCCTAGTCTTGTACAACAAATTCTAGACCTTCTCTTAGTTTTTTCATCTTATTTTTAGCTAAGTCTTATTTTATCCATATTTATTGCTATTTATAAAAAAGGTTAAAAATACAAATAAATTATATAAATTAGTAGTTAAATTATTATAATATTATCTATTGATTTAGTCAACTGAGACATTTAAATAAATTTGGAATAAGAATCTAATATTCCAAAAATTATTAAATCATTATCTTCCTCTATAAGTTTCAAACATACACCTATTTCCATATTCTCAGACACTTACATCCCAACCAAACACCTATGTTGATGCAAGTGTCATGTTCCAAAATAAGTTTCAAGTGTCCTAGATTCATCAAATTTGTAATTTTAACATGTCCTTATATTCATTTTAAGTCCTTTAATGTGAGATATCTCTTAAAAAGATTGGTATATATGTATGATCAGTCTTAATTCATTCTTCACCTAGTAAAAGGCCTAACTCACAAGGAAAGTTACCAAAAACACTCCTTCAAGAATTAAAGTGATTAAATCTTCCCCTTTATTTCATATTTTAATATATCAATGATAGCAACAACCAATATATAGTTTAAAATACTGATGGAACACTCCATGAGACATATTTATGATGTAACAAGCTAGGTTACTCTATGTACTTACTTATCATACATTATATCCTTATCCACACACAAGCTAACACATATGTCAAAAATACATAATTTTGAGGCCCTCTTCAAGGTATTGGCTATATAGGCAACACCCATTGATAGATGGATCCTTAGGGAAAGTCAATATTATCTTCCCATTAACCCATTTTTCCCACAATCACTCCAAGGGTGAGTATGCTAGGGTTTTATTATTGGACAAATAATGACAACATATGTGAAATATTTAAACACACTAGATCAAAGGTGACTACAAACCTATAAGTTTCCAAGTGATCACATCTAGGTCTAGTCAATATTCTATACTAGACACCTGCATTCATCTCTGACACCAAAATTGATGTAATTGTCTAGATATAACACAAGCATCTGAGGCCATATAGTGGAAATTTCAAGAATTAGATAAGTGTGTCAAGATCTTAATCTAGTCAAATTCCATCCTATTTCAGCCTAGATCTATATATGCATAGTAAACTAACTAGGTACTCTTTTTTTATATTTATTACCATATCAATTAAAAGGTGTACTTTCTATTTTTGGCATATCTCAATACTATAAATTTAGGATATTTTTTATCAAAATTTTCAATTAATTGTCCTACTATACATTCATTTATCACATTTATGTTTATTAATTTCTATATTTTTAACCTTGTACTATATTGACCCATCTCAATTTATGATTCAACATTTGGTGAATCTGAGCTTTATTCATTTTCATGTAAAACCCTAATTTGGATTAGGGTTTCCTATTTATATGATTGTTGTAATTTGCTTCAAATTTTTAATCTTTCATTTATAACAAATGGAAAATGTTAACCAAAAAATAATTTTTTAAATAGAATTTACAGAAGCATTATTTACTCATCTTAACAACAAGGTCTTAATAGAATCACTTTTATATATTACAAAAGATGAAATTAGTAAGCATGTTAAGGATAATTCTTCACCACCTAATGATTTTGAATCCTTAGGTGATACTACAACTAAATCTATACCAATAACCCTCCCCTTGGGTACATCATGGCTTCATACTTCTAATGGGTCAATGAGATATGTGTCTACACCTTTATTCCCCATATAAACTCCTATTGTTGCTATGTCATAGATTGAAAACATATAGACTTCAACCCAATTACGTATTTTAGTGCCTATATCCACTCAAACTATGGGTACACCTACTTTGGTGACTTCTCAAGATTTAAATCTTAATGACCAAGAGGTGGAAGATCTTGTCCAAATTATAAAACTATTTCAAACTGAGGTTACATATATTGACCAAAACTATATGAAATCACCTTATGTAATTGATTCACAAGAGGTGTTGCATAACTCTCTTACACCTAAAATATATTTGCACTCCTTACTAGCTAGTTTTGTTGCACCTAATTTCAAATATCATGACAACAAGGGTGATCCTAAACAACATCATTTATCGTTATATGTGGCATGCTTTGATTATGCCTCTAATAATAAAATTTTGACTAAGCTATTTCCATGGAACATCAAGAACTACTTTTTAAAGTGGTTCTATGATTTACCAATCAAATCAGTAAAAGAATTCAAACCTCTTCTAAATTATTTATTGGCACATTTCTCTATCAACATTACTGAAAAGGTTTCAAATACCCAAATTTAAAAAATAAAACAAGGAACCAATGAACCTAATTGAAAGTATGTCTTAAAGTATAATACCATGTTAGCTGAAATCACCAATCCAATGGTAGATAAAGATATTCAAGTCATCTTAAAGAAAAATTTGCTTACCCACTTACATGATTCCATTATTTTCAAAAAGTTCAAATCTTTTAATAAATTATGCCATATTTTTCATGAATGTGAAATGATAATTGTCTCATTAAACAAACATAAGTATGTAACAAACACTGACTACATCAAATACTAACTTTATTATCAAACCAAATTATAAGGTAAAACCCCAAAAACCTAAAAAGGAAACAACTATTAGGGTTAATGTAGTGTCACAACAACCTAATCAACTTATCTTATCCAATACATCAAGGATAAAATTTATATGCTTACATGAGTCTCTATCTTTATTAATTTTAAGGATAGCAGAGTCTCACCTCGTATCCCTCCCTCATCCTTTTGAGGTTGATATGAATCACCATTTACCTAAAGGATATGATGCCAATTATTATTGTGACTATAACCAAGTTTGAGGGCATTAAATAAACTAATTTTTTACCTTCAATAATAAGATCCAAAACATTATTGAAGACCCAAATATTACGTTTGATGATCCTCTAAATAAATCAGGCTCATAACTTGGTGATCACTAGAATCAAAAGGTATTTAATAATCCCTTTCAAGATCATTCTAAGAATGAACCAAAAGTACAAATGGCATGAAATTCACATCCTCCTCTACCACATTATGGGCACAAATTATATTATATTATTGGTACTTATATTTAACATACACCCCCTATTGTCTGAATACCTACTCTTACTTTTGATGACAATGAGATTATGGAAGATGACTTAGATATTCATTCCTTATTCCTTAGAACATACCTTTATCACCAATCCGTATATAGTGTTATGATTTATAATGGTGAAGGTGAGAATTTTTACACAATGACATTATTTATGCACTTGTATTATACACATTATGACTTACCTCTGAATAAATAAGTTAGAGCATTTGATGGGGTCACACAGTAGGTTCTTGGTGACATTGACTTACCTTTATAGGTTGGACCAACACATGTGGTCACCACTCTTAGTTATACCATACATGGGATTATTTTATATGTTATTGGGATGATCTTGGATACATTCACTCTATGTAGTACCTTATATAGTGCATATATGTGTTAAATATATTCATGAGAATATGGTAATTATAATTTCTAGAATTCCATATGAAGATACACTTGAATAAAATAAATTTATAACAAGATAGTTAATTGTGAAAACTACTAAGGTTAATCCTCCACAAAAAGGGGTAAAGAATATGAGATCCCCTTTTTTAGGTGTCTAGTACTTGGAAGAGCATTACATTAGAGACATATAGTGGATTCCATGGAATCCTTATCCACTACACACCATATTTTGATATTGAGAACACTTAAACATGTTACTATTACTGATACTTCAAATAAACCATATGGTATCAATGATTGAGTTCCATGAAGCCTTATTCTTTATATTATCTCTTCATGACCATAGAGTCCTATTATATATATGTATAGAATTACAAATTTTTCAGTGCCATATATTATACCTATACATGCCCATTGGCAATACCACCAATTTATTGCACCAAGTTCTTAGTGGGGAGATACCTATTAACATCCCTTGAATGAGATAATATGATAGTATTTTATATTCCAATATTCCAAAAAAATAAAATAAAATATTTTGAGTATTTACATGTTTTATTATCTCTTTAACATATATGTTTTTAGTTCTATGTTGGTAGATAGCATATCCAATATTTATATATACACATGTCTTCATGTATTTTTTGAGTATGATACATGCATACTAAACACATGATATATGCACTTTCAGATGTTGAGCCTTCCATCTACTCATGTAATATATAAATTAGGGGAATTTAATTTTTTGATTATGATACATGTAAATTATATCATTGTATGATCATTTTTCATTATCATTTTTGAGATTATCTACTTACACATGTCTTTATCCATGCTTATATTTCTCAAAGTGTACTTGATATGCGATGTACTTAACATTTTTTGCTAACACATGTATCTAGGGACTAGTATGATATGTTGATGTTGGTTTTTTATGTTTCATGACTTCCTTGTATGATCTTACTTTAGTGTCTTTGTTTGTTTGTTTGAGTATTTGAGCCTGTTCCTTTAATTACTCACCTAGTGCCTTTGTTTAATAATTTTGATATTTAATTATGTCATTACTTATTGTGTTGACATTTAAATATGTCAATTTGTGATTTTTATACATTTTACTAAATTATGCCATTTTTACTATGTGATATTTGATCTATTATCATAATTCAAGTCATGCATATTAGGATTTTATGTGATCACATAATATGTACCTCATTATTATATCTACCTATGTATATTACTCCTATAATCTATATGATTTATACACAAAATATATAGTTATCACATCCTTTTGAGGTAAGGTTATTATTTTTTTCTACTTCCCCTAACCTTAAAAGGGCATGGGGGAGGGGGATGGGAGTAGGGAGGGGCATGTCATAGAGGGATGGCTTTCACACCTTTGCAATTTCATATTTAAGTGGGGGGAATGAAAAATAAAGGCATGACCTCCAAACTTATTTAGTAGTCACAATTATAAGATTATAATGGGGAATATTATGGAAACATGTTCTCAACAATCATACCAATTATCAATTTTAAATTTTAGTGGGGGAATGTCATGGGAACATGCATTCCACACTTTCAAAATTGAAAATTGGCCAAATTGTAGTTATATGATTCAGATACACATTTATGGGAGCATTTTATACATTGGTACCATTGTTATACCCAAATTTTAGGTGGAGACATAAATGAGGATAATATGACATTAAAAAATTCACCCCAAATTACAAGATCAAATCAGATTTTAAATTTTAAATACTTATCTAGACTTTAGCATACACTAGGATGGACTTTTAAATATCATTATTGAGAAAATATATAATAGTAGATAGCTGAATTTTGTAAATGTTGAGGTTATTAAATCACTTAATATTACCAATTTTATAGGATGGATTGATTAAATCATCCACCGTCACCATATTTATGGTTTTATTTTAATTAGATCACTCGCGTTAACTAGGTTATAAGTATGATTAGGTTACATATTTGAACTAATCTCAAAAAATGGGTAGAAGCTCACCATTTATTTAAGGTTGGGGGGTAATTTGTCCTCCAATATATATGTGTGTGTGTGTGTGTGTGTGTGTGTGTGTGTGTGTGTGTGTGTGTGTGTGTGTGTGTGTGTGTGTGTGTGTGTGTGTGTGTGTGTGTGTGTGTGTGTGTGTGTGTGTGTGTGTGTGTGTGTGTGTGTGTGTGTGTGTGTGTGTGTGTGTGTGTGTGTTTTTAGGTCTTAAAATTATCCCAATCCTAACTATGATACTTCATATTGAATAATCTCTTCAAATAAAATTTCCAAAAGATAAGATGGTTATATTGAGACACTTGTTAGTCACTAAAAAAGAACTCAATTTGGACTCACATAAAGGTAAGGTGTGTTATACATTCCCACGTATGCATTTTTTTCCTTTCATATAATAATTTAATTACTATATTAAATGGGGGAATGTAGGCACTAAATTTAAATTATATATCAACTTATTATCATATACTTGGAAAGTAATTATCATGGTTATACCCTTCAAATTCTAAACCTTTGTATGTTGAAAGACATGTATCTACTATCTCTTGTGCCTATTATTTATCTCTTAGTCTATCCATATGATATTATGATGACCATGCCTTATATACTCTTAAAAATTACATAAACCTATTTATTATCATCCTTTACAAGTTATGTATATGAACTTATTTTCTATCTTCCCTAAGACTTGCATCCTAGCAAAATGCCTGCAATGACACATGTCATGTTCCAATCTAAGTGACTAATTCACTAACTAAATAAAATTTGAAATTATAACATGTCCTTATGGTTTTTTTATGTTCCTTAATGTGATATATTTATCAAAATTATTGATATATATGCTTGAACAATCCTCCTTCATTCCTGACCTAGCAAAAGACCTAACAACTGACAAGACATCTTACCAAAAACACTCAATCAAACATTCAAGTGAGAATAATTTCTGTATTGTTTCCTATTTTAACATCAATCATATGGACATCCCATGTATAGGTTTGAAGTGTTTAAATAACACTCCATGATATATTTTCTAAGGTACAAGTTAAGTCACTCTATGTACTTTTTAATCACATAATTCATACTTACGCACACACAAGACAAGGGAAGAAATACATAAGTATGAGGATATCTTCAAAGTATTTTATATGTAGGTATGACCCATTGATATAGGGGTGAATAGGGTATCTCCAAGCCATGTGATCACTAAACTAACCCATTTTTTCCACAATCACTATAAGGGTGAGGAAGTTAGGGTTCTATCATTATAAAAAGAGCAATAACCTGTGCACAAAATTTGAACATACTAGATCAAAGGTGATTAAAAACCTACAAGGTTATAAGTTGTCACATATATATGTAGTCAATATTATATACTAGAAACCTTCATCTAAATCAGACACCAATGTTGATGCAATTATCTAGACTTGACATAATCATTCAGGGCCACATAATGCAAATTTATAGAATCCGTGCACTATGATAAGATCATGATCTAGTCTAATTTCAACTTGTTTTAGACTAGATCTTCATATGCACAATAAACCATATATGTAATATTGTTTACTAGTTATTACAATATCAATAAATAGTTATTCTTTGTATTTTTGCCATACCTTGATATTATAAATTTGGGATATTGTTTATCTTAGTTTTCAAATAATTTTTTTGCTATGGATTTGTTTATCACCCTTGGGTTTATTTATTTATATATTATTAATAATATAATTTATTCACCCATCTCAATTTAGGGTTAAATACAAACCAATGTTACACAAAAAATAAAACACACCTAGGGTAGTTAAGGCACAGCATTATTAAACTTGTGATCTTATGGTTCTCCTACCCATATTGGAGAACAACATATCTAAATTTGATAGGGATCCATCCCCAATTGTATCCAATACATCCATCTACAATCTCTCCAACATTGATTTCATTCCATGTCTCTTGTTTATTAGATGCGAAGGATAAAATAAATATGTTTAACAAATTTTGGTTGAGGAAGGAAAATCCAAAGAAAACTATTACTTAAAGTCCTCATCATTATTATAGACACTATTTATAAATTATATAACAACTTAGTTTTATACATTTTGAAAATACATATCATGTATGTACCTTCAAATTTTACACGTTTCCTTCTTCCAAACGAATCACATAAACTATCTCTATGCTTAATTATTTATCTCTTATTATAAAAATTGTAATTATAATGATCCAAGCCTTTTATCTTGGATGTAATGTTATAAAACCACTTGTATTCTATCTCTACATGTTTTGAAATTGTACCTATTTTGAAATTATTTAGACACTTGTCCTAGTTAGATGCCTATGTTAACACAAATGTTCCATTTTAACACAAGTATCCAATTCCATTAAGTCATCCAATTTACAAATGCAACATATTCCTATGGCCATCCTAAGTGATTTAATGGAAGATATTATCCAAAGGGATTGGTATCAATATGAGATCAATACTCATGCATTCCTTGCCTAGTACATACCAAAAACACTTAATTAAGCACTTAAGTGTGTAAAGCTTCTCCATTGTCTCCTATTTCCATATCAGTCATAAGGATAACATATCTATATGTATGAAGTATTGAAGTAGTATTCCATGAGCCACATTTGAAAAGTTACAATATTGGTCACTGTATGTACTTCCTTATCACACATTGCATGATTCACATACAAGCCAACACATAACGAAGAACTATATAAGTCTGATGACCTATTTGAAGTATTGGATATGTTGGTAATACTCATTACTAGAGGATTCTTTGGATTAAATTGAAACCATGTCACCACTAATCTATTTTTCTCACAACCAATATGAAGATGAATAACTAGGGTTTCTTGTTTATACAAAGAGTGATATTCCATGACCCAAATCTGAATACACTAGAGAAAAGGCAACATAAAACCAATAAGCATCTAGGTGGTCACATCCATATACAGTAGGTACTCCATAATGGACACCTCCATTTTAGTTAGACATTACCATCAAGATAATTGTCTAAAGTTGACACAAGTTTCTATGACTATAGAAGTCAAAGTTTAAAAATCAAGGGATTGATATAGAATCTAGATATAGCATTTTTCCTGGTTATTCTAGAACTAGATCTGCATCTAGATCTAGTCTACTTCCTAGTTATCTTATGTAAATTATCATTGCAATATCTAGCATAGTTGTGCTTTCTATATTTAATATATCTTAGCATAATAAATTTAGTATCTGTTTTATCTTAGTTTCATAATTAATTGGATTTCCTTAGAGATAGTTTATAGTCCTTGTGCCCTAAGATATGTCTACCCATCTAACCCTATATTTCCCAATATGTATTTTAGAGTTAAAATTATAAGAATCCAACTTAAGGTTACAAGGTTTCAAATATTATAAATATACATAAAATAAAAATAAAAATCAAATATCCAAAAATATTTTATAGTGTTTAAATGTTTTATTTGCTCCTTGGCATATATGTTGTTGTTTCCATGATTGTAGATGCTATATCAATATTTTATATATACATGTGTTTCACACATCATTTGCTTATGCTTCATACACAAATACATGATCTATGTAGTATTGGATGTTGGGCCATCCCTATACTCATGTCATATAGGCATTGGGGGCATCTGCTTCTTTGATCATGATAAATCTAGGTTATGTCATTCTATGGTAATTTTCCATTGTCATGATTTAGCTTATTTACTTGCACATGCATTTGTACATGTATATATATTTTAAAATATACATGATATATTGTGTACATAATATTTCTTTGCTAACACATATGATCCATGGATTAGTATTTTATATTTGTTTTATTCTTTTATGTTCCATGCCTTCTATTCATGCACTTTATTTAGTGTTTTACCATGTTATTATCTTATTTATTTGAGAATTTGAATTAGATTAATTATTTGTATCCCCCATGACTTTGTTTACCTATTTGACATTTGAATATCCCTTAGTCTATTATATCTTCACATTTAATTATGTCATTTCTTGCTTTATGAACATTTGACTAAGTCATGTCCCTTTGATTGTGCAACATTTGAACATGACCCTTTTTTTAGGTCTCCTTGGACCATTATCTTTTGATTTTTTTTAAATTACTCTTGTTGAGCTTGTATTATTACTATTTAAACATTTTCATGATCTACATGATGTATCTTATGACTTGTTGTGATTACATTCTTCATGATTTAATGATATATCTATGTATACATGTTTCTTCTATATATTACATGGTACATTCATATTTTACATGGTTATCGTATCCTTTTAAGGTAAGGTAGCTACCATTTTATACCTTCCCTCACCTAAAAAGTGTGGATTATTAATGGGGGCATGACATAGAGGGATGACTTTTGTATTGTTCCATAGGTTCAAATATACAATGGTAGCATGTTGTAGAAACATGTTCTCTTCAAATGTACACCAATTTTTAGATTTAGATTGTAGTGTGGGAAAGCTTTGAAAAAATGTTCTCCAAATTTATCATAGATTCAAAATTAGTGGGTTGTGTTTTGAAAACATGTTCCCCACAATTATTCAATATTCAATGTGCCCAAATTAGAGTGGGAACAATTTTTGGAAACATTTCCTCCACATTGGTACTTATATCAATTTTCAAATTTCTCAATTTATAATGGGGGAATTTTTTGGAAACATGTTATCCATATTTAAACCAATTTTAAATTTCAAATTATAGTGGGGGCATGTTTAGGAAACATGTTCTTCACACTTACATAGTTTCAAATTGTCCAAATTCCTAGTTATATGAATTATATACACATTTGTGTTAGAATTATATACACTAGTACCATTGTTACACACAATTTTGGTATGAGGAATATGTAAGTTGCATATGTTATGTAATGTTCACCTAAAATTATAAAATAAAATCAGTTTTAGATTTCAAACACTATTAGGGACTATCATTGCCCACTAGGTTGGAATTTTATGGCATGTATTAACCGAATCTATTATAATAGTTGAGTTTATTTTTGGTATGGTTGAGGTGATTAAATCACTCAATATTTCAAAATTCATAGGTTTGAAATAATTAAATTAACCAACCACACTATCTTTATATTTTTATATAACTTCATTCACTCACACACACCAAGTTAAAAGTATGATTGGGTTGCACGATTGAGCTAATCTCAACTACCATGTGTAAACTCACATTTTATCCAAGGTTAGGGATGTGTGTCCTCTCTCTCTCTCTCTCTCTCTCTCTCTCTCTCTCTCTCTCTCTCTCTCTCTCTCTCTCTCTCTCTCTCTCTCTCTCTCTCTCTCTCTCTCTCTCTCTCTCTCTCTCTCTCTCTAGATGTATGTAGTTTCGATATTTTATGTTTGTCATAATATTAGATTTAATGATTCATAATTATACTTATTTTTAAATCAAATTACTAAAATTCAAGATAGTTACATCAATACATAAGTGTACTGCTAAACCTTGCACTCATTCAACACCTAAACCTTTATCTCTTTCAATTTTAGATTATATGCACCAATTATGTATTATAACATGTTTTTTGTGGTAGTTTAGTCACTATAAAATTACACAAGTTAGACTCAAGTAAAGGTAAGTTGTGTTATACACACCTAGGTACACATTTCTTTTCCTTTAAACTAGCAAATTCATTACTATATTAAAGGGGTGAAATGTAGATAATATTTTAGAATTATATATCACCTTAGCTTTATAAGCTTGGAATATACATATCATGGATGTACCTTCATATTCTTGACCTTTGTTGTTCTTAAAAGGCTCACATACACTATCTCTTTGTGCCTAATTGCTTATCTCATAGTCCAAAAAATATCATTCTAGTTACTCGAGCCTTCGATCTTTCCAAAAATGTTATAAACCTACTTATATTCCATATATGGAAGTTATGGATTAAATCCTATTTTCTATCTTCTTAGATGCTTGCATCTTAGTTATATGTCTACATAAATGCAAGTTTTATATTCTAAAGTAGGTGTCCAATTCCCTTAAGTAATCTAATTTACAAATGAAATGGATTCCTGTGGTCGGCCTAAGTGATTTAATGTTAAAAAATTATCCAAAGGTATTGGTATTAATATAATATCCAACCTCATTCATTTCTCACCTAACAAAAAAAAATCACTTAATCAATAGCTCAAATGAGCAAAGCTTTCCTATTTTATCCATTTTCCCTATCGGTCATAGGTACAACATATATTCTGGTATAAAGAATTGAGGGATCCTTCTATGAGCCACATTTGATAAGTTATAATCTAGGTCACTCTGTGTACCTTATTATCACACATTACATAATTGACACAGAATCGAACATGTATGGGAAAACTACATAAGTCTAAGGTCCTATTCATAGTATTGGCTATTTAAGTAGCACTCATTGATAAAGAGGTATTTTGGGAAGCTTGACACTATGTGCATAGTAACCTATTTTTACCATAGACACTATGAAGTTGAATAAATAGGGTTTTATCATTTTAAAAGGAATGATATTCCATGATCTAGATTTGAATACACTAGATTGAAGTCTCCATAGAACCCCAAATCATTTATGTAGTCGTATCTAGATATAATACCTATTTTTTACTAGACACATGTGTCTAACCTAAACAATAGAATTGATCTAACCATCCTAGGTTGGTATAAGTGTCCATGGCTATATAAGTCAAAGTTTTAGAATCAGATGACTCATCTAGAATTAAGATCTAGTTTACTTCTTACCTGTTCTAGATCCATATCTATATCAATATGAGAACTATCTAAGTATATTATGTTCATTATCATTTTAATATATATCATAGTTATACTTTATATATTTATCATATCTTAACATGATAAATTTAATATAATTATTTTCTAAGTAGTTGGCCTACTTTAGAGATAATCTACAATCCTTTTGCCTTAGTCTATATCTACCCCTTTAACCCTAGATTTTCCCAATCTATATTTTAGGATTAAATAGTTCTTTTTTTTTGTCATTGTAATGCTACTTAATGTAACTAATTTCTTTATCTTCATCACTTTCCCTGACCATTGTCTAAAAACTTCATTTATTACATTTGGAATTAGCTAGACCACATTGCTCATAATTGATTCTACAAGAATAAAATTATTAAAATATTATATTCCTCCAATGCAACAACATGGTATAAGAGGGTGAAATTTTTTGTATGCAATATGATATTTATGAACTAATAATTAAAATAAGAGGATGATAAAAATCCTAAATAAGATGATAACTAGACTAATTTACTAGTCATCTTGAATAGTCCAACACAAATATATTATGTCCCTTATGTAGGTAGTATCAAGAAGGATCCTCTAGTAGTAGAGAATCATAAAGAGACACATATAAAGGAAGAGGAAGGCAACCTAGATTCAAAATAATGTTGCCTAATATGATAAAAAATATTATATCTCCCATATTCATAGATCAATATTTTATGCTTGACAAATAATGGTTGTGTGAAAAATTTAGTTCTGATCCATCCAAACCAAAGGAATGTACACCAAACTTAGCCAGAATTATAGAACCTATCTATAATTAGCTAGTATGGGATAATGATGAAGAAGATTATAACCAACAAGGAGATGAAGAATAATTTGACCAAGAATTTGAATATAAGTTCAAACTTGAAGATAAATAATAGATATGACATAAGAAAAAGCAATAATTTCATAAGTACCTTATCCTACACACTGAAAATTGGCTTGTACCATTATTCTAACTCTAGAACAAACAAATATAATATACTTAACCCATATCATACATCTAGGTAGTCATAATTTACAATAGATGAAATTGAAGGAAAATTATTTGACACTCAATTTGGGCATCCATTAAAAAAGTAAGAGACAAAAATGTAGCGGTTAAAAATGTAGAGTGAAAAATGTAGTCAGGATAAAAAGTAGTAAGGAAAAAATGTAGCAAGGACAAAACATTTCAGGAAATAAACATAGTAAAGGATGCACTCACACAGAAGATGACACTACATTCAACCTCATGAAATCACAATTTCCTTTATTATTTTTCTTACAAATTTGATGCATTATTTTTCCACCATGAAATTTTAACTATTATCACCAAAATGAACTAGACAACAAATAAACAATGTTATAATCATTAAAATATCCAAATTACACTCTTCGTGACATTTTTATGACATTACCAATATCACTACATTTTTATTCACTATGTTTTTTCCTCACAACATTTTCTTATCATACTACATTTTTTCATACTATATATATTTACTACTACATTTTTTAACACTACATTTTTGTCTACTACATTATCATATAGAGTCCTCAGTTTGACATAGGTGGTTATATTTCATTTACCAAAGGACCAATTATCTATAATTAGGATAAATTAGACACCAAGAAAGGATTAAACATCTTACTGTACAAGGTAATACTTTTTTATGTAATAGATATAATCACCTAGAACTAATGATTATCTAGGTAAAGAGTTTCACTATGACTTATTCCAACATAATTATATGCCTATTTATGTCTTATTAAGAGGATAATTTATTTAAAACTACTCATCTTATGTGATTTAACAATTTTTGGAATATTAGGGTTTTATTTCTAATTTACTTAAAGTTTATGGATTGATAAAACAGTAAATAATATGCAATAAATAAGCTACTAATTTGTGAAATTTATTTATATTTTGAGATTTTCTATAAATAGTAATAAAAGGGAAAAGATAAGACTTAGCTTGAAACTATGATTATTTGACTAAGACAAAGGCTAATATTGACTTTGTAGGCCTAGGACACTATCACAAATAGGATTCTAGATTTCATTTTCTGATTGGACAAGAGCATAATAAGTGGATAAGAGTGGCATCGATGTTGTATTCCTTGTCCAGTGCTATTATCTTGAGAGTTTGAGCTTTATAGGTTTTTTTTGGTAGGTATGTGTGACATTGTCTCTAAATTTGTGATGCTTCACTACTAGTAGTGTTCCTTATAGAGCTTATCTTATTCATTTATAAGTCTTAAATGGACTTGAACAAAACTTTGGAAAAAAGGGAAAAGGGGTTAGTGCATGTAAGATGCATTGGATGTACTTCACACCCTATATGTGGGAACACTACTTATATACCAATACTCTGAGGAGTGATCAAGCTATATGCAGTTCTCTCTTTAAGAGTGCTCGGTGCAATAATGAATGAAAATGCAAGAAATGTAAAAATTAGTTGTGTTTGAGATGACTAGGGCTATTGTAAGGACTTGAATTGGATTGAAAGTGTATAGGTTGGTTGTATGAAGAGAATAGGAAATATTACTTGAGTGGTCTTTCTTTTATTCTTACTTACTTGAGTGATATTTTCCAACCCTTTCAAAATGATCTTTGAATGGGATATTATAGGGATCTATTGGTCATGAATTGAATTTTCTCATGTTAAGTTTATAAGGAGAAGGATAGGGAACCAAAATAAATTAACCATTAGGGCAAAAAATGATCTTGGACAATAGTGTCCAATATGGACAATATTAGCACTGGTGCCCCTATCCTAATTGAGTGCTATTTTCCTGGGTAAACATAACTTAGGGGGATGGATTTGTCATGAAAAGAGGGTTTTAGCTTACTAAGATTAGGTATAGAAGGCTATGGGTAATTAAGAGTTAGTGAAAACAAGCCTATGAGGGTTATGAGAGCAAGTAAGAGTGACCTATGGGTTGGGTGTCATTAGCCATGCTTAAGTTACCAATTTTTGCATTTTATATGATTACATTTACCCCACTTTATTCTAGTGATGTAGTAGAGTGAAATACTAGGATAAATGGAAAAAAAAAAGAAAACATACCTAAACTTATTTGTAAGGGTGAAGCTCGTGAAGCTTGTGTGATGTTGGGTGTGCATAGAGAGAGCACACTATGAAGTGTAAATTTATAAAATAAAATAAAGAGTAGATCAGTTCTTACTAGAAACACTATATCTAAAATAAGAACATAAAAAGTTGTGTAAAAGAGAGGAATAGAAAGGAATGAATATACCTCATTAGGTATGTAGACTAATACAAAACCTATGGTGATGCTGAGTGATGTTGGATGTGTGATTTACTAAGAGAAATATTGTAAATGGAGCTAAGTGCTTAATTCCCTAGAAAGTTGTTCAAGAATGCAAAGGCTAGTCCTTTGGCTTCATCATCAAACATTAACTTAATCTATTTTGTCATACATGTGTTGATCGATGTTTGGACCATATGTGCAATCCCCCTGAATAGGTGGCTCAAGAATACAAAGGATAGCTAGACCTCTAGCTCCATCGTTACCCCATGAAGTGAAGTTGTAAATTGATAATGATATGGAATGTTTGTCATATGAGATGGATTTTTATTCTCATGAAAGTAATGTGATATAAAAAATGTTGGCATGGATAGATAAATTTATGCTGGAAGCTATGCCACTCTTGCCCATTCTGAAAGATGGAGATTAGGCTTATATGAAAGCCACTTCGAAACTAAGAATCTATCTTATGTGGAAGCCACTTGGGAATTTGGAAACTATGAAACTCAAATGTTAGGATTATACGAAATCCAAACCAAAATTATGCCAACCACCTATAGATGGAGTAAGGCATGCAACTACTGAGAATCCCTGGGTAATGTTGAATTTGAAAAGAAAGAAAACATATGTGACATGCACATTGCCCCCGATCACTCATGTCTAAAACATGGATTCTAATTTGGAAGTTGTACCAACTACCCTATCTAAAAATAGAATAAAGATCCATCATGCCATGCATAATTCCCCTTATATCTCAATTATTTGATAAAATTATATTAATTGTTGATTCTAGTCTAAATTGTATGTTACAAAACTTTAACTAAACTTACCTTTCTATCTATTTTTGGAAAATCTAGTTTTTTTTGTTTATACAAGAGAACTATGAATGGATAGCAGTGCTATCAACACTATAGTCCTATCTTAGTATTTTTGTCTTGGGCTAAATCTGATGACTATTCTAGATTCTTGACTATCTCCCTAGTTTCTTTTAATTATTTTGATGTCTGGTTGTTTTGAGTGTTCTAAAACTTAATTTTTTTTATTTATAAGTCCTTTGATATCTATGAAAAAAACCGTATTTATTGCCCACTCTTTTAAGGGTAGGAATGGAGACCCTAAAATGATGGCCCTTAAAATAAAGATCCTTGCAAGTGTGTTATGATGCACAAATAAATGACATGGCAATGGTAATCAACAAGATATATTAAGATATATCATGGGTTAAAGTGAGAGATTGTTAGATCAATAGGGGTATGCCTAGACAGATATAAAAATGCAATAACATGTGTAATATACCAAAATAGAATTTAAAGTTTTGTTAGTGGTTATTTGTTAGTTGTACAAATGGATTATGATTTCCATTATGGCATCCAAAAAAATCTAAATAATACATGATATGGATCAAGGCATTATAAAAAATTGAAAGCAATCAAGAAATGAGCACACAAGGCAAGAAGGGTACAAGAGCGGCCAAGGGGCCAAGCAAACAAGAGACGTGGGCTCATATCACTCAAACTAGAAATCAAGCATACAAGTCATATTCAAATTCCACATACACATACAACTAGAGCAAGCAAAATTGGTACAAATGCCATAGGCACATTGAAGAGTATAAGTAAAGGATATTAGAAAATTTCCTAAGGCACACACATGAATGGAATAAAGGACATTGTAAAATGTCCTAAGGCACATGTAAGAGACAATTAGGAACTATAAGTACAATCACATCAAGCCACTAAGCAAGAAGATAAAACATGTAAAGACTATAAAGATACAATCACATCTAACTAATCAAAGCTAGAGGGAAATTATGCAAGATATGTTTAATATAAGACTAAGTATATGCTAAGAAATACACAAGTACTAGATACTAATGATATGTCTATAAAGTAATTTTTGTAAGCTTATCATATAATGTACATCAACATGATAACTTAGAGTGTGGAGTATAGGAATGAGATAACATGGATGGTGTAATCATGTAGAATATGCCCCTAGTGTGTATGTATATCGATATGTGTCTTGAATATAGTAGGAATGCCCCCTCAATGGGTAGAGTGAATAAATTAAGTAGTTAAATTTTACTGCACAAACTCAAAGAAGATCAAGTGAAGTATGTTAATGTAGATAAATTGACATACAATAACATGGAATAACAAATGTAAGTCCTAGCATAGTAGTGGTAGTGTCAAACATGCATGATGAATATAATCAAAATGTTTTTGTTGTTTATAACATATTTGAATGTTTTTGGATTTTTTGAAATGTTATGATTTTTTTTTTTTTTTAATAATAATTTGAGTTATGCACAATCAAGCATGACAAACTATATACAATAAATGCTAAGGAGAAATGATATTAACTGATAAGTCTCATATGAGATGCCCTATCAAGGTGTCTTGTACCAAAGAGAAGGATCATGCATGATCATGAAGGATGATGAAAATGCTGAGGAAGTGGCTCTAAAAGTTGTATATGTTGTAAATGATCCAAAATATCTGAAGTAGAAACCAATTTTGGGGTCCCCTTGAAACTCTAAGAAGTGGATGCAATTGTAGGGCTCTTAAGGACCCATCTAGTAGTAGGACAAGCTCTCTAAACATGTGATCTACATGTATATGCATGAGATATGAATGAGACTACCCTAGGTGTGAATACTATAGCTAGAAGCTATTGAAAATCCTAAAGTTGTGAAGGTCTATGAACCCTCTATGTTGGTGATGGATGCCTTAACTATGTTTGATAACAATTTTGTGAATATTGATGTTTTATTCCTAATTTATTTAATGGGTCTGGATTGATAAATCAATAAATAATATGTAATAAATAAGCTACAAATTTGTGAAATTTATTTTCAATTAGAGATTTTCTAAAAATAGTAATAAAAGGGAGAAGATAAGACTTAGCTTTAAACTATGATGATTTGACTAAGACAAAGGTTCATATTGACTATGCAGGCCTAGGACACTATCAAAAATAGTATTATATATTTCATTTTATGATTGGAGAGGAATTCTAAAAGTAGACAAGAGTGGCATTGGTGTTGTAGTCCTTATATGGTACTATTGTCCTAAGAGTCTAAGCTTTCTAGGTTTTGTTCGATAGGTCTATATGATACTGTCTCTAAATTTCCAAAGTTTTATTGTTAGTAGTGTTTACTATAGAGCTAATATTCTTCATTTCTAAGACTCCAATGTACTTGAAAAAAACTTTGACAAATAGGGAAAAGGGGTTAGTGTGTATAATATACACAAGATGTGTTTCACCCCATGTGTGGCCATGTTGCCTACATACCAATACTCTAAGGAAGGATCATGCCATATGTAGTTCTCCTTTTATGAGTGATTGGTGAAATAATGAATGAAAATGCAAGAAATGAAAAAATTGGGTGTGTTTGAGATGACTAGGGGCTGGTGTATGGACTTGAATTATACAGATGACTAGGAATTAGTGAAAACAAGCCTATGAAGGTTGTGAGAGCAATCATGAGGGAATTATGGGTTGGGTGTCCTTATCCATGCTCAAATTACCAATTTTTGTATTTTATATGACTACACCTCATGATAAAGTGTTATATTCACTTGTACACAAGAAAGGGTCACAAATCCCAAGTAGTATATGCTATAGAACAATTTACTAATTCAATGTCAGAGTTTACCCACAAAATACTATGCTAGAAGAAATTTAAATATTAGGACAAATTATTAGTGAGAAAATATGTTATGATGACCCGCACAAAATTTGTTCAAAAAGGATTTCAGAATTGGAAATCAAGTTGTAGGATGGAAATCAAATGAATATAAGGAAAATTGATTCTTATTCTTGTAACATACAATAACAATATGGAGAAATCTATTAATGAGCTTTTATAAAACAACTTATTTTGCCTACTACATATCCTTTCTAATGATACATTCAAAGTAGAAAAGAGGGAGTAAGATGATGATCAATCATAATCCATAAATGTAATCATAGAAGCTTTTTTAGTACCAACCAATATATATCTATTGTATAAGGTATAAAAAATATAAATACTTTTCATAGATTGAATACAAAACTAGTTTTTACCAAATAAAATTTAGAGACTCAAATAAGCTAAATACTTCATTTAGTTTTCCATTTGGGCATGCCAATGGTATGTAATGCCTTTTACTCTAATGAATGATCCATCATATGTCTAGGTTCATATGGATAAAATATTTTAATGTAGTCTAGGTTGTTGTGTGTATATGTAAATGATATTCTTATTTTCAATATAATCTTTAAAAACATTCATTACATCTCTATAGTTTACTCAATAAGTAAAAATAAGTTGGTATAGTACTTTAAAGTACTAAAATTAAATTATTCAAAAAATATTGTAATCTATGGGAATGAAAATCTTAAACTCTATGCCCTAGTTACAACCTCATCTCAAGCGAAAAAAAAAATTAGAATCTCTTGATGTTATAGAAAATAATTATCTACAAGTTTTCCTTACAATGTTGAACTATCTTAATAGTTTTATCATACAAAAAAATAATATAGATTTATATAAAAATATATGTCTAATAAAATAATGAAATATACATAGACACAATACCATACATAGTCTATCAATAAGATAAAAAAACAAGGTTAAATATTTACCTTCTTTTCATGTTCCAAAATTTTAATTTTTCTCTCTATATGTTGATGCCAATAACACAACATGGGGAGGGGAGGTGTGTTATGTATCATAGATGACAATAAGGAATTTATCTATAATTTTTCTATAGGTGTGTTTATATATCATGCTTATAAATGTATTTCTAATGATAAGGAAAATTATGTTGTAAAATAGTTTTTAGAAAATGTTTCCCTTGGGCTTATGCATCTCAAGTCACTTATTACGAAGAATTAATGTAACAAAGATGGTAGAAAATATGGTCATGAAAAATATGTTATAAAATATGGTGATGGAAAATACTACAGATGGTAATAATAATTCAACCATTTAAATTACATTAACACATAAAAGGTGAATAAAACATAGTTGAAGATTAGCTTAGTAAGAATCCAAACACAATGATGATGAACCAACATCTAGGTTATCCATGATTCATGATGATAACAATCCAAGAATATGAGTTTGAATATTTAACACATGTTATTCACATATAAACACTTGTATAAGGAATTGATATAAGATATACATGGTTTTATTATGTTATTTTTATGGACCTTTAAGCTATAGGACATTACCATATCAAAAGTCATTATAACAAAGGAATAATAATCATATTAAATCTTTAAAATGACATACATGTTTCACATTATACCACACTCCATCAAGTATTAATATGTGGATAAAAGATAAAGCATATCTTGACCCAAACATAAAATTATGATTTCACCACTTTCATGAAAAATATTGGTCTACCAAGAACACATATTATTGAATTCCTTGATGTTGAGACCATGATGAGTACATTTATTCATCGATTGATTTTATGGGAATCAACATATCACATACATCTTATTTATTGATTTGTTTTTAGGAATTTAAACAAGTGTTTTGGATAACATGAATTTTTGATCTAATCAGTCATGATGATCTATTCAGTGAAGTAGAAGACTTAAGTTGTAATCAAATATCAACTTCAACATCATCATAAAAAAGTGACTAAATAGGAATCTTGGTTGTAAAAATAATTTAGTGGAAAACACCATAAGCCATGAATTGATATGAACCTATTATCTCTCTCTCATATTTTCCTATATAAGTCACAAAATATTTTTTTCTAATTTATTTCCAATTTCATTTTTTTTCTTGTTGTTTAAACCAATATTTTAAAAGTGAGATAAAATTAATAAATATATAAGTAGTCCTAACACAAAGGTGATAAACTAATCTATAACATGCCAATTAATAGAAAACTCAAGTAAACAATATTATGAATTTATACAACTAAGATTATGAATTTGAATAATTGAGATTGCTAAAAATAGAAAAGTAAAACTATTGAAAGATATTAAAATGAATAATAAATAATATTACTTATCTAGTTTACTACATGTAGGAAAATCTAAACAAGAAATAGGTGTAAAATATGTAAGATGGGTTGTCAAAATATATAAATTATATTTATGTGGTCGCATACACTACCATTAGATTTTAACACTCTTTTAGAGCTAGTGTATAACTATGATGGAGGTCACTAGTATGAAATAATGATTAGATCCAATCAAATTCATTGTTCTAGGTTTTGTATCACCTTTATACTATTGTATTCATATCTATGATATATGTTGTCTCTCTTCATTGATTGATCAAACCCTATCTCTTTACCCTTATTTTCCATTATAATGAGTTTCCTAAAAAATGAATTAGTGGGCTCATATTGTCAAGCTACCTTGAAGATCTCTTTATTAGTGAGTATTGCCTACATATCCAATACTCCAAGGATGGCCTCATACTTATGTAATTATCCCAATGTTTGGAAAGTGTGTGCACAATGGTGTAATATAATATATGAAGATGCATACAATGATATAGCTTGAAATTTGATAAATATCACTCATGAATTTCTCTATGAATGCTTCAAACCTATAATATGACTTCTCCTATGCTTGATTTGAAAATATAGATTACTAGGGAAGAGTATATTACTTATGTAGTTGATTAATTTAGAATTTTTATATGTTTTATTGATATTTGGTAGATGAGTAATGGGAAGGATTTCAATTATATTTATACCACACCTTTTAAAAATATCTTATGGTAGGGTTAAATAAGACAATTACATCTACCCATGGGTTAAATTCTTTAGCAACATTATTATAAGCTTTATACTCAACTTATATGGAAGATAAGGATTACCCTTTATTTAGGATAGTTTATTTTATCGATTGAGATAAATATTATTTTTATTTTATTTAGGATTACCCTTTATTTAGGATAATTTGTTTTGAATGTGTGTGTAATATTTATTTATGTGAGTTATAAATTCACATAAATCTAGATTCCATGAGGTGTCACTCACATATTTCTTCTACTTTAAATTTGGGAACTATTTACATAAGTAACCCCTTGTCCCTCTTGGAATCCACCTCCTTTTACCTTCTAAGGGACTACGCCACATGTGGAACACACAAAGGAGACTTGTAAGGTAATCATGGGAATCCTTTTAACTCCCATTATTTTCCTCTTGCTCTATATAATATCCTTTCCTCTCATCATTTCCTCACTATAGACTCATACCTCTCTCTCTTTTCAATTTGCTCTTGCTTATAAATTATTATAATGAAAATTTTAGTGACCATCCTTATTATAAGACCACATGGGTTTTTATCCAACATGTTTATTTTCCCAATTTAAAATTATTTTCTCATTTATGGTTTGCACTTTAAGAGGAAACATGGATTTGTGATTTCTTTATTTTCACTTGTTTTTTTGTCATTACTAAATGTTATTGGGATAATCCATTTATGGTATTTGAGATAAGTTCATCTTATTGACATTTTCTTGGAAGTGTGTAATTTTTTGGGAGATATTTTGATTTTTTTGCAAGGGCTCTACCTTTGCTCTCCATTCTAATTAATTTCCCTCTTTTTTTTTTCTCAATTATTGCATGTTATTCCAAAGGAGCATTTTTTTCAACTTTTCTCATTGTTTTGAGAGGCCCTCCGAGTAGGTTTTATTTTTATTTTTTAAATTTCTTTAATCTAATACAATAAAGTAAAAAAAAAAGAATACAAGTTTAATTACATTTTTTCTTTGCTTAGTATTTATCTTACCGAACTAATTTTTATAAGTTTTCAAGGAAATACTTATCAGTGTTTGTTTACTAAAAAAAATTAATAAATACACACAATCCCTCTTTTTGTGTATTCATTCTAGCACTATTTTAAATTTTGAGCATTCTTTTTTGTTCAAGGAATTAGATCTATGTAAGACTTTTATTCGTAGTAGTGTGTCCTATCTTTTTTGGATTCTTTATTTCATCATACAATGCTTAACCCCCTTGCTTCATATGGCACCTATCTTTCTTTCAGTATCTTTTGTTAGTTTTTTTTCCTCTTATTGTATGGACTATTTTTTATATATTTTCCTCTCACCTTGCATCATTCTTCCTCCTATTGGTGTTTACATGGTCCTTATCCTCCTTTAGGCATCTAGTTTGTATTTTTTTGTATGTTTTTCTAATTTAGTGGTGCCTCTAGTATTGTTATTCTCCCTTAGCTACATCCTTAGTTTTTGTAGCTCTGTCTAGATTTTTATTGAGATTTCATGCCCTATGCCAAGCATTTTGGGTCACACTCCTTATGCCATCTTCTTCTACTTCTTCCAAGACCTGAATCTGAGATATAGATCTCATCTTAATGGATTCATTTTCTTTCCATTTATTTTGTTAGGGATAACATATTTCAAGAATATTCATTGAGTCTTGTTTTCAAAAAAAATAAAATAATAACAGGTAAATTTATGTTTGGTTATTTTTTTTCAAAAGTAAATCACTACTATTTAAGCATGATATTTAAATTTTTATAATGAACAAAAAAAAATATTCAATTTTTTACTATCCATATTGAGCAGCATTATTTCTTTGATTTTAAAGGCACATAACTTTTCACTAAAGAATTAATGTTTTATTTATATATTTATGCAAAAATTTGTTCCAATAAAAAACATCATTAATTTTTATTTTAAAGATCAATTTTTAAATCTTTTTAAAACAAAAAAATAACCCTGTTATATAAATAAATACAGATTTTTGTTCTTATAAATAGATTCATATTAATTTTTTGACATATTAGTGTGGACTTACCATTTTAAAAAAATCTTAAAACACACAATTTTTTTTTTTTTTGCATAAGTTCATTCTCAACAAAAGCATATAAAAAAGTTGTTATTATCTGTTCCATTACAACTTGGAAGATTCTTATAGCCCTTTTGTTGTTGCTAAACTTTTGTGCAATTTTTAAACCTTTTTTGGCTCTCATTTAATTATTGAAATTTCTTGTTAACTTCATCTAAGTCTCATTTTTGGCCTTCTTATCCCTCCTCTGTGCCTCCTTCATTTTAAGTGATGTTTTTATTGCCTATTCATTTTCCATGTATTAAGTGTGATTACATAGCAAGATAACTCAATTTGTTTTTAAAATTTAAACTCATGTCCACTAGTTACCATTTATATAAATTACCTACGTAATACATATTCACTTCTAAACAACTATTGCACATGGTAGATGACATGTACCCTAAACCTAATCAAAAGATTAACACTGTTAAAGTTTAATAAAAATGTTAAAAAAAAAAATGATGCGGCCTCAAGATTAATTGACATGGCTATAACCTCTAAATGTCATTACATATTGATGGTTTTTTTCTTGCATCCACTACTAGGTATAAGGTTAAATATATTTATGATGTTGTGAATAATTCCTATAAAATTTAAATTCAAAATCAAATGTCTAATTTAAAGTATAATGACTTCAAAACTATAGATGATTTTTTGATTAAAGTAAACTCTTTGCATTCTTCACTCACTGGTTTAGGAATTAAACTTTTAAATATGAATTTAATTCATATTATCATGAAAAAATGTTTGCCTTGGCCTGTTCAGTAGTTTATTACAAATATTCATTCACAATTAGTTTTTTCTACTTTTTATGTTTAATTGTTTTCTAATTTATTTTGTACTCAATTTCATCAAGAAGAACAAAATTTAATTCAATTTGGTAGTGTTACGACTAATGAGAATGATTTTGTTTCTAAATATCAACACAATAATGACAAATAGCATGTTAAGTCCAATACTATAAATGACAAAAAAAGATAGAAAAAAATCTAAGTTAAAACCTAGGAAAAAGCTAGAGTGTAATTATTATGACAAAAAAACTCATGATGAAGATCACCACTCTAAAAGGAAACATGATATTAAAAGTGGAAAGGTCAAGGTTAAACATAATGATAGAACTAGTAATACTAAGACTCAATCTAAACAAAAGTCTAATACTAGAGATGCTTTTTAATGAACCCAAAAACTATCAAGACAAATAAATTACCAATAGGCCAAGATCTTGAAACAATACTTATAATTAATTTTTTTTGAATGTCTTGAAATAATTACAAACTGAAACCATGCTTAAATAAGCCTCAACTTAGCATTTAAAATTGACATGTAAAATTTTGAAAAAAAAAAATCTAAAACAAGGGTCTATTTTTAGCAATCGCTATTTATAGTAAGTTTCACATGCAAGAACTCATGACTCTAAAAGTCTACTAAAATACTCTAAACACTATAATCAGCCTATGGGATCAAATTTAATTGAAGTTGACATCTGGTTATAAAAATATGCAATTTTGAAAAATAGAAAATTCCCAAAAAACTCATTAAACATTAATTTTGAACCTTCAAATGATCACATATGACCTCCAAAAATTTTTAGGGGCAATAATTTTGGCACACGGAAGAGCTCAAACAGAGTTATGATCAAAAGTTATGGCCACCAGAAGATTGGCTTAATTTTTCTGCATCATTCTTTTTTGATTGAAAATAATTCATCTCCTACAAGTTGGCATGATTATATTGCTACCATTTGTATTTATCAATCTTTTTTAGTTCCCATTATATAATCCATGTTTTTTATTCTTATTTTAATCCTTCCCACTATACCGAATACCTGTTATAATTCCCTTGTCTTGTACTCACTATCTTCATATCAAAAACCTGCACTATTTTTTATTTCTTCTTCAAAACTTGTTGCTCCCAATTTAATTCTTCATCATCTTCACCATCTTCTCCATGGAATTCATATAAATATGAAACATTAAATATTGGAGATATATCAAAGATCTCTAGTAAACTCACTTCATAAGCATTGTCATTGATTTTTTTCACAATTCTACATGGTTTAATTTTCTTGTACTTCAACTCATTATACATGCCCATTAGAAATATTTGTTTTATCAAGTAAACCATTACCAGCTCTCCTTCTTAAAATACCTTATATCTTCATCTGACATCTTCTAATGATTTATATTTCTCATTACTTTCCTGTAACTTTATTTTTACTCCTTCTAATTGTTGCATATGCTTTGCAAATGCTTCTGCATCATCATTAATTTTCTCTACAATTGATAATTATACCAAATCTAAAATACCCATAGGATTTATCCCATAAACAATTTGAAATGGTGAATTTCCTATTGATCTATTCATTGAATTGTGATATGCAAACTTAGCTTTTGGTAAATCCAAGTCCTATTACTTAGGCTTCTCTAAAACTATACATCTTAACAAATTTCCCAAGATGCTATTCACAACTTCTATCTATCCATATATTTTTGGGTGATATGAACTACTGAATTGTAGCCTAATACCCATATTCTTAAACAAATTCCTCCAAAAATGACTTATAAATTTCATGTCCCTATCTGAACTAATAGTTTTTGAAATACCATGCAATCTCACAATATCCTTCAAAAATAATTTTACAACTCTAGTGGCATCATTAATTTTATTATGTGAAATGAAATGAACTATTTTAGAAAATCTATCTACAATAATAGAAAATGAATTGTTACCTCTCTGTGTATTTGGTAATCCCAACATAAAATCCATACTCAAATATGTCTATGGCCCTTTTGGAACAGGTAATGGCATGTATAGTCTAATATTTTGTGCATGTCCTTTAGCCACCTGACATATTTTGCACCTTGAAACATACCTTATCTCATCTATCTTCATCATTGGCCAAAAATACTTTTCCTCCACCAAAGCTATTATCTTCATCTTACCAAAATGTCTAGCTAAATCAGCACTATGTAATTCTCTTATTATATTGTCTGATAGAGACCCAATTAGAATGCACAATTGTTTCCCTTTGAAGAGATAACCTTATTGTATAAGATATTAATCATGACTATCATATGTCCCACTTGTTAATATATTCTTGTACTGATCAACTACATTTCCAAAATATGGGTCAGTATCCTATAAATTTTTTATATCTTCATATCTAACTACTTCACTCACCATATCATTTAATAATGTTATTGTCCTACTTAATACATTAGCTACTTGATTCTTTTCTCCTGATTTATGTTTGAACATAAAATTATACCCCTACAAGAGAGAAACCCACTTTGCATGTGTACTATTCAACTTCATTTGTGTATTCACATACTTCAAAACATCATGATCTGTAAATAGTATAAATTCCTTAATCACCAGGTAAAGCCTCCAAAGTCTTAATTCTTGTACATTTTTTTAATTTTCAACATCATAATTAGAATACTTTATTCTTAGCTCATTAAATTTAAAACTAAAATATGTTATTGTCTTTCCTCCTTGACTTAACACAATACCAATTCCCACAAATACAACATCACAATCAAACTTAAACACTTTGTTAAAATCTAGTAATGCTAAAATTGGTCTTTCTATAATCTTCTTCTTCAAAAATTCAAAACTTTCTATGGTTTCTCTAGTCCGTGTAAATTTCTTCCCTCTCATGTAATTTGTTATTGGTGCCATAATACTACTATATTTTTTTAAAAAAAATTATGTAAAAATTGTTAAACCATAGAAACTTCTTACCTCTATAATTCTTCTTGGAATAGGCCACTCAACAATTGCCTTTATATTTTCTTCATCCATTTTCACACCATTTACTAATCCCAAAAATACCAAACCATTTTTCATAAACATACACTTATTCAAATTTGCATACAACTTATCCTTTCTTAACAAATCCATTACCATTCTCAAATGTTATAAGTGTTCTTTTTTAGTCTTACTAAATATCAAAATATCATAAAAATAAACAACCAAAAACTTACTAATATATTCTTGTAGCACTATATTCATCACTATCATAAATATGCTATGTACATTAGATGATATGAAGGGCATCACCATCCACTCATATAATCCATACTTAGTCTTGAATGTTCTTTTACACTTATCTCCTTCATGAATTTGAATAATAATAGCCACTCCTTATATGAATCTAGGTAAAATATTTTTTTCCTGCAAGCACATCCATCATATCATCTAAATGAAGTATAAAAAACCTATACTTTATTGTAATTTTGTTAATTTCTCTACTATCTACACATATTCTCCATCTTCCATCTTTATTTAGAGTTAAAAACACTGGTGTGGCACATGGACTCATACTCACCTTTATCACCTTGTTTCTTAGAAATTTAGTAACCTATTTATTTAATTTGGCATGTTCTATTAGAGTCATCCTTTAAGTTGATTGATTGGGTAGAGTTGATCCTGGAATCAAATAAATATGATGTTGAATATCTCTCTTTAATGATAAACCATTTGATAACTCATCAGGCATAACATTTGCATATTATTTTAAAACTTTTATTTTTTTATTGGTATTGACACCATTTTTGTATCTTTATTCTTTGCTACTAATACATAAAAACAACCTGCCGCTTTCATATCTTGGATAAATTATTTAGTAGAGAGAATGATTTCTATTTTCTATTCCTCTTTAAGAGGTAACAAAAATACCTTTGTACCACCTTTCCAAAAAATTTAAGTGTTCTTTGCTCTGTCATGAATTAATTTACTATCAAATTGCCATGGTTTCCCTAATAACACATGGAAATCATCTATCAAAATAAAATCACACCATATTTCATCATTATAAATTTTTCCTATAGAAAACTTGATTAAGCACCTTTTATCTACTATAACTTCATTCCCTTACTTAACTCTTGAAATCTAATAAGGATTATGATGCATTTCACATTGTAAATTTAGTTTCTCTATAATTTCTTTAGAAACCATATTTTCACAACTACCACTATCTATAATTGCTTTGCATACCTTTCCACTTGATGTACATCACGTTCAAAAAATATTTGATCAAAACCATGCACCACCACCTTCTTAATTATGCACTTGTTCCTTCCTTGGATCTTTCATGGTTCTTGTCATCATGAGATTATATCCAACATCTACTGATACAACTTCAGTATTCTACTCTTCTATCTTAGACTCAACTAGATTCACTCTTAAGTGATCTTCTTGACTCCTTTTTTGATCTTGTTAATGTGGAAATTCAAATTCTATGTGCCCTTATCCACATATATCATAGATATATGATATATATTGATTCTAAAACCATCCTCTAGTACCACCATAACCTTGTCCTGTCTACACCTCTTATTCTTTGTTGGTATTGGAACCCTTGTCTATTATCATCTTTCCTTACTGTACCATATGATGATTAACCTTTATTGGTATTAGACCCACCTTTGGTGGTATTAAACCCACCTCATCCCCTATTTTTATGGGGTCTACCTATTCTTTGACCAAGAGACATTCTCTTGAAATTTTGTTTATTTTGTTTTTCTTCTGCCTTCAAAACTAATTGATAAGCCTCCTCCATGCAAAGTATTCTATGCATACTTAATTCATCTTGAATAAAAAATTATAAACCATTTATATACCTTGAATCCATTTACTCTTCTATTTCATCATGCTCCAATCATATGTAAATATTATTAATTCATCTATATACTCTTGTATATTGTGATAATTTTACCTCAAATTTTAAAATCTTCTGTATAGGGTTTGTACATAATCCACAAGAAGATATTTCTCCCTTAGCTTCTTCTCCATATTTTTCCATAAATTAATCTTATATTTACCTTTTATCTATCTCTCTTTTTTCATGTGGTCCCACTCTTTTTTCATGTGGTCCCACCAAATCATTGCATGACCTTTCAATTTTGTGCATGAAAATTTTACCTGCTTGTCTTCTATCATAGTCTTAGACTTGAAGAACTTATCCATGTTATTCATCCAATATATCAACTCCTCTAGTTTTTAAACTACATCCATAATCTAGAACATCAACTTGGATTTCTTCATTTATTCCTTCTAAATCCCAAACCATCCTCTCTTCCATTGATGGTGGTTGCTCTTGTTGTTCTTGTTCTTGCTAAAAATTTTCATCATGATCTATGTCTTCCTCATCACCACCTTGTCTTCTCTTCTAATTTGTGATAACATTTTTTAGTTGTTGAACTTAACTCTGTATATCTTGTATATTCTGGTTCATTTATGTAATACCTCCTTACCCTCTCACCATTATTTACTCTTCCAATATTAAAACTTGCTTTGATACCAGATAGTGAACCCTAAAACTATCAAGACAAATAAATTACCTATATACCAAGATCTTGAGAGAATACTAAGAATTTATTCATATTTAATGAATTGAAATAATTAAAAACCCAAACCATGCTTAAATAAGCCTTAACTTAGAATTTAAAGTTGACATGTAAAAATTTAAAAAATCTACAATCTAAAAAAAAGTCCATTTTTAATAACCACTATTTATAGTAAGTTTTGTATGCAAGTGTGTATGGTTCTAAAAATATCGTAAAGTAATCTAAACACTATAATTAGCTTGTGATATGAAATTCAATTGAAGTTGACATCTAGTTCTAAAAATATATAATTTTTAAAAATAGAAAATTCTTGAAAAATCATTAAACATTAATTATGGACCCTTAGATGATAATGCATGGCCTTCAAATTTTTTTGAGATGATTTATTTGGCATGTTGAAGATTTAAAATGTATCTATGGGTTAAAATCTATGGCCTATGAAAGATCAACGTATTGTTTTTGTATCACTAGTACTTTATGTGAATCTCATGTTGAATGGATTCTTGATTTTGGTGTGACTCAACATATGACATCTAATATTTTTTTTTACTTATTTGTAAAAAAAATTCTTACAATCATTTAAATTTAACAAATCACACTTATTTCAATGTTGAAGCCATAAGAATTGTTAAAATTCTTAATGGTAAGTTGTATGTTTTCTTACTTTTTCTCGATTTAAAATTGATTTTTCTTTCTATTCCTCAATTATGAAAATAAGACTATAAAATAAATTTATTTAAGATACTTTTGAGGTTAAATTTATAAACTAAGATTTTCAAGTAGTTGCTACTATTGTTTTACACAATGATAATTTGTTCAAGTTTAGTGGATTCTCTTCTTCCTCCTTTTCTCGTGATTTGCTTAATTTTAATGATGTTAAATTGTGGCATGAAATATTAGGAAATATTAGTTACTAAAGTATTTCACTTATGAGTAAATCTAATATGGTGAAAGGTTCACCTTAAATTCCTCCCATTGATTCTATTTGTAGTGGTTATAGTCTGGTAAAATAGATAGAGAATCTTTTTCTAAGAATCGTTCTTGGCATACTAATGAAAAGCTTCATTTAATTCATATTGATATCTTATGCCTTATGAAAAATCCTTTTATTAATGATGAAAATTATGATTTAAATACTTTTAATGATTGCACTAGGTGAGTTTAGATTTACTTCTTGAATATTAAAGATCAAACTTTAGACATTGTTATTGAGTTACATGCCTTTATTGAAAAAAACCTCATTATTCTTTATGCATTTACGAATCGATAATGAAACTAAATATGTTAAAAATTATTTTATTCATATTATAAGAAACATAGTATTAAACATGGTAAAATTATTTCATACACACCTGAGCAAAGTGGTGTTGTTCAACATAAACATAAGACTATCACTAAAATGGCCAGGTGTATGTTTCATTTTAAACATATGCATTGTAAATTTTCACCTAAACATATATATTTTGATGTCTATTTTACTAATATTACTCTCAATAATGTTGTTTTAAATATTACCCTTAAATAATCTTAGAGTTGTAGAAAACCTAATCTTAAGCATTTGCGTATTTTTAATTATGATGCATTTATTCATATTCCTATAAAAAAATGAAAGAAGAGATATTCTAAAGCATAAAATTTTATGTTTGTTGGTTATGATGAATCATCCAAAGCTTATAAGGTGTATGATCCTCAAACTAACAAAATCAACATTAAGAGGGATGTTAGAATTGTCAAAAATTGTGTACATGATCTTGCTTCCAATTTAAATTCTTTTAATATAATTTATATTTCTTTTCCTTTTGAATCAATTAATCATCATAATGATATGATGCATAAGGATGTTAGTATTAAAATTCTTTATCTTTATTATATTATTTCTCCACTTAAATATATGCCTATGTGGGCCAAAACTACTATAGAAGCTTCTAGAATTGATGTAGATCTAAATTATACTCATAGAACTAGGTAATAATTTTGTAATTATGCTTTGATGTCTAAACTTATGAATAATAATGATCCCACAACACTAAAATAATATCAAGGCCACCATAATTAGGAAAAAGAATGCATGATGAATACAATTCTTTTATTTACAATAACAGTTGAGACCTAGTCCCGCTTCCTTAAGGGTGTTTTTTGGTAAGTTATAAATGGTTGTTTAAAACAAAGCTCAATACTGATAATCAATTTGAAAATTTTAAATCTAGAGTAGTTGCCAGAGGTTTTTCTCAAATTAAATGAATTAAATATAATGAAATTTTTACACTTTTTGATAAGATGCCCATAATTAATTTTTTTTAGCTTTAGTTGCTCACATGCATTGTTCTGTTTATCAAATGGATGTTAACAGTGATTTGTTAAATGGTGATTTGTATGAATAAATTTACATGTCTCAACATCCTAATTTTATTAAAAGAGGCAATGAAAATCTTTTTTCATGTTAAATAAAGGTATTTATGATTTAAAAAAATCTCCTAGAGAATGGTACTCTAAAATCTTTAAATTTTTCATAGCTCAAAGCTTTACTTGTAGTTGTAATGATCCTAATATTTTTTTCAAAAATACTACGAATGACATAGTTATCATTATTTTTTTATGTTGATGACTTAATCAAAATCGATAGTAATATTTTAATGGTTTATTAAACTAAAAATGATTTGAAGAATACCTTTAAAATGATTGATTTGTGTCTGTTACATTACTTTTCAAGAATTAAAGTTTAGCAAAAAAAGATAGAATTTCTATTTTTCAATCTAAATATGATTATGACCTATTATCTAGTTTTAATATGTTATATTTCAAACATGTTTCTACTTTTTAATTTGATGTCAAATTAATTAATGACATAGAAACTGAAACTTTTGATCCAACTCTCTATAGACAATTAGTTGGTAGTTTGAATTATCTTACTCATACTCATCTTAATACTATTTTGTATATTGTATGGGTTTATAATTTTATTTATACACCTCAAGCTACTCATTTTCAATCTGCTAAGATAATTCTTCATTATATTAAAAGTAATCTAAATTTTGGCATCGAGTATACCTCAAATGATAATTTCTCTTTGATAAGTTATTAAGATTTTGATTGGGCTAGTGATCCTAATGATCATAGATTCACAAGTAAATACTATTTTTATTTGGGTTACATCATAATTTTAGTTATCTTTATATTCCATAGAATCTGAATATAAATCCTAAAATAATGCTTCCAAGGAATCTCTTTGGCTTAGAAGACTTCTTAAAAATCTGGGACACCCTCAACCTTTAGCTACTATAATTTTTAGTGATAATCAAAGTGCCATTGGATTAGCAAAAAAATTGGTTTTCTATGCAAGTTTCAAGCACATTGAAATTAAGCATCACTTTCAATGTAAACTTCTTGAATACAATCAAATTATTTTCTCTTTCTATCCTACTCGAGAACATATAGTTGATATTTTCACTAAACCATTATGTAAACAATTTTTTTTCTCTTTTGTAATATGTTAGGGTTGATGGAAGTTCTCATCGAATTAGGGGGAGTTACTATCATTTACTCCCCCTTTCTTTTTGTAAACCCATAAATAAAGTTTAAGGAGTGTTATGATTACCGTACTTTTAGGATGATTTATTTTATCCTAACTTCCCTTTATGTATGTGTAATTTATATTTTATGTGAATTATAAATTCACATAAATCTATATTCCATGAGTTGTAACTCACATATTTCTTCTCCTTTCAGATTTGGAAGTTACTTGCATAATAAAACCCATCCCCCACTTGGCACACTCCTCCTTTTACTTTATAAGTGACTACGCCATAAGTGGTACACACAAAAGAGGTTTATAAGGTAATCATAAGATTCTTTGTAACTCTTATTCTTTTCATATTGATCTATAAAAGAATCTTTTCTCTCCGTATTTCTTAAATATAAACTCATATATATATATATATATATATAAAATTTGCTCTTGCTTATAACTTGTTATTGTGTAAATTTTGGTGAAAAGTCTTCTTAAAAGATCATGTGAGCTTATTTTCTAATAATATTGGTTTCCTATTTTAAACTTCTTATCTCATTTATGGTTTGCACCTTGAGAGGTAACATTTATTTTTGATTTATTTTTTTCTACAGTTTTACTTTTCATTAATGAATTTTATTAGGATAATCCCTTCAGTTGGATAACCTTTGGTGACTAGACACTAGATAAGGATTTGGACACTACTATGAGTATTATTATCCCTTTATGGACAGTGGTGTCCATAAGGCTAAAAAATAGGTATGGATATGAAAATGATAGTGAAATATGTTGATCAAGTTATAATTTTTTTTTGTAGTACAAGAGGTTTGGGTCATCATAATGATATAGATCATACTAAGAGATAATAATTTAGGTACAATAAAATTGATAATGCTAGCCTTTTGGTAGTAGAGAGGTCTAGAACTAAAGGGTATATCCATGATTTATATTTGTCAAATGTACAAGACTAAGATGTTATAAATTTTTAGTTTTTGTATTTACATTCCCCTCATATTTTAATAATGCACTAGCATTAAATTACCAAGTTAGAGTAAATAAATGCATACTTTGGTGTATATAACACACATTTATTTTGCTTGAGCACACATTGAGTGATTTACTAGTGTATGACTTATAATCAAGAGCATGTTATGATATAAATCAATGCTTATAATATACAATTAAAACTAATTTAAATTAATTAAAATAATAATAATAAAAGAGTACACCTTTGTGTTGACCATGTTGTATTTTGAATCCTTGACTTCGTAAATATGCTTATGTATGAAGGAATTGGAAATGGAAAGGGTTATGTCCTAAAACATGGATATTTTAAGAGGGAGATGGAAATGTGTTATTCCTTAAATTTGATGTAAGGATGATTTGTGACATGACCATTGTGATCATTATATATCAATCACGCATCTCAAGTGTGAATATGTATAATATAGTGAGGGTGAGTGATTTAATCAATTCATCCCATAAATTTGAGGATTTAGATGATTCAATAACTTAAATCTATAAATATGGTGAGGTTAAAGGATTTAATCACTTCAAACTATAAAATGAAACCATTTTTGATATATAAAAGGCTCGATATCATTACATCTTAGTGTAATTCATGCATCTTGGTGAGTAATATAATTGGTAAGTTTAAAAATTTTTGGTGTAATAAAAGGAAATATGCACCTCTAATGTGTATGAACTGAAGTATATGTGGCATAGATCTAAAAAACTCTATTTTAAATCGATATGAAATTAATGCAATGCATATATGTATTATTTGAAGTATATGTGTCATAGATATGAAAATTCTATTTTAAATCTACGTGAAATCAATGCAATGTATATGATTCTTACCCAAGTGTATATCTAGATCATGGAATAGAATTGTAATTTATGAAATTGTAGAGGTAATTTTATTATGACATGACCCAAATAAAATATATAGATATTAAGTAAGTTTATAAGTGTAGAGGTTATGTATTTAAGGCATGCCCCCATTGCAATCTAAAAACTATGAAAATATATGTGTAGAGGTCGTGCCATTGTGACATGCCCTCACTGCAATCTGGAAAACTATGAAAATGTGTAGGTCATGCCTTCTATAACATTCCCACACTAAAATAACCCACTTTTAGAGGTGAAGTAAATATAAATTGGTAGGTACCTTACCTAAAAAAGATAATTTAGATTTATAATCTATTTATGAATCATGTAACATATAGGGATAATATGAAGTGGATATATTAATTTGGATCACAATATGTTATCACATAAATTCCTAAGATGCATCATATATATCATGGTAATCTCTAGAGGGTAAAAAAACAATATCATTAAGAAATCAATCAAACACACGAGATCACTCAAAGTAATAAAAAAAGGAATGGTCCAAAGAGACCTCATACAAGAGGCATGTTCAAATGAGGCACAATCAAAATAAATGACATATTTAAATGTCATATCCTCATAGAATGACATATTAAAATGTCAAATCAACATACAAAGAATTGAAAATGTGAATAACTAAAGTATAAACAACCAACATAAACATATTATACCAATCCATGCATGTATGTGTTAGCAAAAAAATCTATTTATCATAGCATATCAAGTACACTATGAAGGATATGAGCATGGATATATACATGTGTAAGTGTTATTATATAAGCTCAAACATGATAATGCATAAATGATCATAAAAGGATTTGTACCATATATCAATCACGATCAAAGAATCAAATTCCTCACTATATGACATGAGTAGAGAAAAGGACCAACATCTAAAAGTGCATAGACCATGTGTCTAGGTATGCCGGTATCAAACTCAATGATGCATAAAAAATGTGTATATAGGAATGAAATGATATGATATCTATTAACATAAAAAATAAAGCATAGATGCTAAAGATACATTAAAACTAGGAATGTTGAATATTTTTGTGTTTTTAAATTATTTGAATGTTTTTGTATTTTTGGCATCCTTGATTTTTAGGCTCTTTTTTATGTTAAATTGATAATCACATAAACTATGGACAAATGAAATATCACTTTTGGGTAATTTTATGAATTATATTTTTTTGTATTTTTCCTAAACCTAGATCATCAATTAAATATTAAAAAAATAATACTAAATAATGATATTTAAGTTTGCAATTTTATTATTATTATAATTTCTTCAATACACATAATAATGGTGAAATTATTTATTGAATAATAAATGTATCAAAACCAATAATAATGCTATTTAAATAATAAATAATGATAATAAAAAACATTTATAACCAGATTACAATAGAAAATTTGTTTTACAGCAGTAATGGAGTGCAACAACGAACCTATTATAGATGATTGGTAGACAACTAGGCAGGGCATCTGTTACTATAGGCTTTTCCTTTTATGGTTTTTATTACGTATTAGTTCTTCATTTTCTTAAGTAACTTTTGTGTACATTAAGGAAATTAGTCTCACATGCATGAGGATGTTGATTGGTCTACCTTCCTCCTATAAATATGCCTTTGTAGCTAAGGCTAAGACATAGAAAATAACTTTAACATTTTCTAAGATTTGTAATAAATAAATAATTTATGTTTTACGCACAATGCTTTTATATATTTAATTGTGGTAATGAATTATTGGAGAGATATTATTTAAAGAGTTTTCCTAACTCTTTTATGGTATTAGATCAATCTCTATCTTCCCTTCCTTAGTATATTTATATTCCTCCTTTGTTATAGTTTGTGGGTCATATATTTCTCTCCATTTAGATGCATTATTTATTAATATCTAAACATTTATATCCCTTATATGTTATATGAATCTATACATCTAGATGGGGTTTTGTTTATTTGAATAGTTTTTTTTGATAATTTATAAAAGATCTAGTTTAGAGACATACAAAGCAATCTATTGTATTGGTCATACCACTCCACACAATGATCTATGTAGTGTTTCTTTATTTATTGGTGTCTTTGCATCAAATTATTTTCTTGGTCATCACAATATGCTCACTAACAAATATTTTAAAAAGGCCACCCTTCAGCCTCATCCTAGCTGAGATACAACTTGAAGCCTTCCTCCACTCTCAGATCAATGTTTGTCCACCTAGTTCAATCTTTCAATTTTATCTATATGCATTGTTGAATGGATCTAAGTCCTTTTAAAATATTATTCGATATATGCTTCCACATTATTGTCTACGTTCAATCTACCATCAATTTCATTTTGGCCTTATTTTTGATTTAGTGTTGATATCGATGCTTGGAATTCACCCCTTAATGTGACCATAGATTCTATCATGTCCCACTATATTTAGATATGATGTATGCATCTTCATGTACTTCATAGTGTCATTAACTCTTACATTTATGCAAATGAGATTCTTACTTGGGATAGTGCATTTTTATGAAGATAGTGCATTTTTATGAAGATCATAGAATATATCATTTAAGGAGCTTGCCAATCACTAATATATTTTGGTTCTTCTACATTGAGGAATTACACCACAAGACATTATAAAATATCCTATATTCTTGGATTTCTACCATTCATAAACCTATAACAATATTCTATGCCCTACAGCCTACTAATTTTCATTTTTTTACTATAACTCTAAGCATGCATTTTTATTGGCACTCCTTTGTCTAATCTCCAAATCGAGCTCTCTTGTGATAGGCATGGATTCAATAAGCAAGTCAAAAATAATTGTCATGACATGGATAGGTTGAGAGTGAACTGATTCAACATCTAAATCATTATCATTGTCATGGGATATAATTACTCTTGCTCATGGTAATGGGATGTTAATAATAGTACATGTTCAATAGTATTTCAAGCCAAAATACTCCCATATTAAACCACCACTGATGTTTCAAACTCACAACCCCATGGTTGTCAAAACCACTCACCATCTCAAAGTTTCATTAAAAAGAATTATCACAAAAAATATATTGAGATTGTCTATATAATAGGGGCATTTTGATAGAAAGGGAATCACTTTTTAAAAGTGGGTATATTTTAATTAAATGTGGGTGTTTTATATTAAAGTGTGGTGGACATCACTTTTATGTGGTGTCCATTATAATGTGGTAATTATTTCCTTTTAGCAATGATTTAATCCATCTGGGACCCTTTATGTTTTTCAATAAGTGATCATTACTTGAAGGGGGCACATATTTTTTATTATTTTTTAATAATAATGTCATCTTTGTAAGAAGATATTGTAAGGAAGATTTTTCTTGCATTGTCACATTCATCCTTATTTTTTTATCAAAGATAGAGGGTAAGGGTTAGTTTTGCAGGCATCCAAACCCCTTCACAAGCAAACAAACCTTTATTCTTTCTCTTTGTTTATTTTTTTTTCACTTATACTCTTTTTAGATGTATTTTCAATGGTAATTGATGTCCATTCTTGGGGGCATTTTTAATTAAAAATTGGGTGTTTTTTGTCCATTCCAAAGGCTACATAATCTTAAAATTATGTTTGGCATTCAGAATGTTTCCCCTCAATCCATCTTATATCATGAAAGGGAACGCACTCAAAGCTTTGCCCATGGACCCCATAAGAGGTGTTACCCATTAAACTTGATATGGGATACCACCCCCAAACCCTTGCACCTGTCCACTTATTTATTACTTATAGTGTACTTTATTTTAAGTGTTGAAGATGAAAGACTAAGGTCTAACTAGACAGGTGGTTAGATCCCCTCACGAAAACACCTTATTACACTAGTGTTTAGTGTATTTTTACCTTTGTAGACACATTTTTAATAGAGCCCAATGTCTCACATTTTTTAGTACCTATTTTTTATAGCTTGTGTTTTTTAGTAGTCTATTTTTTTCTTTTGCACCTAGATTGTACTTGCAGATACTTTATCTATGGACCCTGACATATTACAAGTTTTCATTTTTTTGGATGTTGATTATTTTGGGTGTGTTTTATTCATTCATCATGGGGTTTTTTCATTCAACACACTCATTATTTATCCCACAAAATGATACATTTTGAGCTCCATACTTATTCCTTACAATCTTATAGGTTGTGCTTCATACTGGTTTTGTACATAGTTGTGGTCTGTGCATTGTCTACTTTGACACACTTGTAATTTGTGCCATGTCTCCTTCATGGCCCTTTTCTTAGTTCCTTACTTTATTCTATGGAATCACATTCCCCTTCACTCAGGCTTGACAAACATGATATTCTAGCTATAATACATGATCAATATGACACAAATTTGGATGTTACCTCACATTTTATTGTTGTCAAGTTTTTTCACCTATTCCTATGCATACATCTTCACCCAACATTCCTATTTATTTGGGATGAATTTTATATCACTTTTTGTAGTGCCATAACTCTTTTTACATATTTTAATAGCATGGGTCATGTATTATTTAGCTTCCTTATCCACTTTTTATTCCCTTTTTTAAAACTCCCATGATTTTTGATGACTTCTTTAACAACTCGACAGTCTCCTCATTTGGAGTTATTCCAATGTATATAATGCCTTCCTTATTTTCATTTGGTTTCTTTTATATACATTTTACTCTCACTAAATTATAAAGTGCCATGTGGGCTTTTATTTTATAACTTAGTGTACCTTCATGTGAGTGTACCTTAGTTGATGCACCCTTTACTATTTTAGTTACTAGTCTCACTCTTCACTACTAGGGTCATCTTAGAGTGATTTTATTTGTATATTTAAATCCTTTTTAATAGATTATAGTCCAATATAGCTTAAAGTATATATATTATAGTGAATCCTAGTTTCATATTATCTTCTTTGCTAGTTTAACAGTCTCCTTAAGCTTGTTTTAGATTTATTCTAGTGAACACAATATCATCTTGTCAGTATTTGAGGAGTCAATACAGCCCACTCATATAGATTTTTTATCCACTCAACCCATTTCACATTATGGGGGGTATGTTTTGATAAGTATATTTTTGGTGTTTTGAGAGTCCCTTACACTTACATCAGTGATGGTTCTTTAACCCATTTACTATAATATTTAACTACACATTCCTTCTACTTTTTTCTCATTTATTATTTTGAGCTCCTTATTTAGCAGTTATCTAATTTTTTACTTGCAAGTTTTTATTTCTTTATATATTTCTCCTTTCTACATGGGTATCTTATTTAGGAACTTTATTTGTCATAACCAATCTAAGGATTATTATTTGTTGCATTGGCATTGTTGGTGAGTTTTGTTTAGTGACACTAGTGTGGAGTCCCCACCAGTATTTTTGATTATTTTTCATCATTTTTAGATAACTTGTTCAAAGACATTCATTGACATATTCTCCTAGTTCAACATTGAGGGAGGGAGTTTAGGTAATGCTTCATCAAGTTCATTCTTCTACCTAGTATTTGGAGAGCAATGTTCATGTTTAGTGATCTTAGTATTCATCATTGATTCTTACTTCAACTTGGTGGTTACAATGAATCAATATTCATTTAATCTATTAATATGGATTAGCATACATATGGAGACTTGGAGTTATACTTCATATCTTTTTATTCATGGGTGCCTCATCGAACATTTTTCTGGGATGAATTTCATCTACCCACAAAATCTACACTTAAGGAGGTAGGGGCGGGGGGATCTAGTGTAGGTTTATTCCTTTCATACTTTTATACACATTCATTTTTTGATTGTTTATGTTCCTTTTGTGTACATTGGGGATGTTAGTTCTACATACATGAGGATGTTTCTTTGTCTAACTTCCTCTTATAAATATGCCTTTGTACCTAAGGGATAGACATGGAGATAAAATTCAACATTATATAAGCTTTGTAAGAAATGCACAATTTGTGTTTTATGTATAATTATTTCATGGAATCAGTTATGGTAATGGTTTTTGGATGAGATCTACGTTGAAGAGTTTTCCTAACTATTTAAGTGTCACTCTTCCAAGTGGGTAATTTCCCTAAAACCCCTTGAAACCCTTACCAATCCCTACATAATTATTTTTAGGATATCAATATATTTCCCTCAATTATATGACATCATCTCTAAGGTATGATATCCCATGAATAAAAATAAACATTGATATATGTATCTGATAATCCCCTAAAAACTATGGAAATTGATACAACCTCCAACCAACTAAAAATTGAAATTAAACTCGATTTGTCAGCACAATGAGGATCCCTTTATGGAATCAAGTCAATGTGTAAGATGGTTTTTAATGGTGAAAAAAGTTAAAATAATGAAATAGTCTATCCATAAATGAAATTCGAACATCTTCAAACCATTTATATGTTAAATATACAACCATTATTGGATTTCATTATTTTAAACAATAAATGCAAGGTTTCCTATAACTACAAATAGTTAGGCCAAATCAATACAATAATAGTAATGCAAAAGAGTAAAATCCATATTTTCAAATCAATAACTCATTCAATTTATCCATTATCCATGAGTATGTATTAGGATTGGTTTAGAATCAACTATAAAGAGGGATATCATCTTCTCAGTGCTTTATCTATAACCAAAAACAAAAATTCTCCTACACACCTCCCCATTGGGAGTGGCCCATCCCTTCATGAAGTGGTATATAATGACAATGAAAGTAATAAAAACCATATGAGAATCACATGTGAAATTATGATCACTATTATATGCAGTCAATCAAATAAAATCTAGGTACACCTCTATCTATTAGTATGACCTCAAGAAAGCACATAAATTAAAATTTATTTTAGATTGACAATATATACATCTATAACATTACTTTGGCTTAAGCATTTTTATAATATTTTAATATTTATAAAATTTGGGTCATAGTCTAGGTTATCAATACTCTCTACTATAACACATATTCATTACTTATTAAACTTGTTAACTAATTTACAGTGACAATAGTTGGGATTATTATCCTTAAATTTTCACACCCTGACAAGGTGCAAAGACTGTACATGGTGTAGACACTTCATTTTCACCATCTCTATGTTCAAACTTTAATAAAAAAGATTTTATGTCATAACATGTAAATTTAACCATAAATCACTAAATTTACACAACTCTTGTATTCACTTGACATGCACATTCCAAATCAGATTATTGCATCCCTAGTTATGGGTAATACACCATTTTACATCACCTATTTCTTCCACAAATTGAATCAATGTTTTTTAATGGTAATTATTAGGTCATTTAAACAAGATATTAATTGGATAAATGATAATGGAAATACTATGTTATTCTAATGGTTATTTACTTGATTGATTAATTAACCTAAACATTCTCTAATGTAAAATACCATAGATTTTTAAAAACTTATGTTTTCAAAATTAAAAATTAGTTGTAGTGCCTCATCTTGGTGATGTCATAGGGGAAATTCAATGGGAAAGGAGAGGAGTGGAAACAATATATTACACTTTATTATATACTATTCCTTCTTACACCCTCTTACACACTCCAAAAGAGGTCGTAATTGCACTTTCCTTCCAAAATCTCTTCCACACTCCAATTTTCCTTATATGGACCCTCTTACATTTCCAACCTCCAAAATTGATGAAGGTGAGGGATAATTCATATCCCTATATTTGAATATAAATATGGATGGTCCTCACCAATTTAACAAGTCTATAAATTGAATATCCTCTCTCTATTTTAGAAAACCTTGTTGAACCTAAACTTAGTCTACCAAAAGAATTAACGAGCTTCAAAATGGTCAAGCCAATTCTCAAGCCAAATCAAGTGTAGATAAGGGGAGATGTTTACTTCATATGGATTAGACATCACCAAAGACCTATAGATATAATCTAATTATATACCTCTTAAAACCAGAAAGTAAATAAGTTATAAAATGTTTGTGATTTGTATTCTATTTGATTCATATTTTTTTTAGTCTTGCTCAAACATAGTGAATAGGCTTAGGGTGTTTGTTTCATTCAATAATTTTCAATGTGTATTCATTAATGGTCAAAATAAATCTATTTATATTCTTTTATCACATAATGTCATTCGCATTGAGACATGACATATCCCAAAAAATCTTCTAAACCCTTCTCATTCTTCTAATTTCATGAAATAACCTACTCATTAACATAATTCACCTCTTTTTCTTCAAAAACTTTTTAAATTCCATTCCAAGACAATTAAGTTAAAATTATCTATGTTTCCATGGATTAATATCGTAAAAATATAGGAAATATCTCTATCTTAAATTATTATGATTTTTTAGGTCATCATAATTGGTGAAAATGTTCTGTGGAATCGGTAGAAATGTCATGTATTTTATCATAAATGTATTATAAATTACTAAAAATGCACTTTAAAATCAACAAAAATCCTCTATAAAATTAGTCAAAACATCTTATCTTTTGGGAAAACATGTTAAAAATTGGTAGAAATGCACTTGAAAATCATCTAAAATGCTTTTTACTATTGTTTTTTTGGTTTTTTTGGTTAAGTAAAAATGTTGTTCATTTCAGTAGAAATGTCCTATTTTCAGACTAATATGTGAAAAAATCTTAGTAATTGGTAGATATTCCAAAATTTAATTATTTTCTATCCATTTTTAAGAATTGGTGGGAATGCTCTGTATTTTTGTGTAAACATCATATGTTTTTGGTGGAAATGCCATGTGTTTCAATGGAAAAACTATGTGTCACAAATCTAGGCCTTAGAGAATTTTTTTGATAACTTCCCTTGTTATCCCAAGACCATATTGAATACTTTTAACCACTTTCTTGTAGTTCTTTGGTCCAATAAGTGGGTTTAAAACATAAAATATTTTTTTTTTCAAATATTTCAATTTGGGTCTAATAACAAACATATACTTCTATTTAGGTTTAAAATGTTTTCATTTTCAATAGCTCATCTAGTTTCTTTTTATTTTTTGAAGTGTGTGTTTGTGTGGTTTTTTCACATGTATGATCTCCCCTTGTTTGGGTGGCCCAAAAGCATGAAAATAACCATTTTATTTTATCCCAAGATATTTACCTAATTATGTTCTTCACTTGTCCCTAGTGGGATTCCAATGAATCATAAATAGTGACACCTTCCCCCTCTTGATTTTTAGACTATGTGATTGGGATGTGATTGACTTATAAGAGATATTTAGGTTGTGGTGACTAGGGTTTGATATCCCAACATTCATACCTTCTATGTTCATCATATAGGGGATATAAATAGAGGGAAGGTATCATTAGGGCATTAAAAAAATTCCAATATAGGATTTCATGAAGGTAAAGGGTTTAACCCTAATGATAATCCATTAGACATCACCCTTGAAGAACCCACAAGACACATCGATAGGAGATGTATCATAATGTGAATACTCTAGTTTTGGATCTCTTCTTTGATAGATTTTGTGCCCATCTTGGGACCATATAATAAGCCAAAAAAAATTAGATTAAGACATACTAGTAACAAAACTTTCATTGATGCATGGGTCCAAAGGTAATAACCCTCAGATTTTACCTGTCTTGTATGAAATTTGAGAGAAGGTGGGTCTTTTACTTATATTTAAAACATCATTAAATTAATCTTCAAATTTCTCCTCTTAGTGTGAGTATAGTGAAGGCTCAGTGATTATGATGCAATCCTAATTTACCACTAAGATATAATCATGTAATTGAATGTTGTTTGCTTGGATTTTGTGTCAAAACCCATTATATGTTCAAACCAAGTCTGAAAAGAACCTTATTTCACAACATAGTCCACATATACCTATGTATTAAGGTGTTACTCTACACAATTTTAGGTTTAAACTTATCCCCTCCTTAAGTATTATCTTATCAAATTGAAAACATGAAATTTGTCTCAAATTACATTGTTATACTACCCATTTTGTTTCAAACCTCATCGAGAACCAACTCTAGTTCCAATCTCAAAGGTCAATAAAACTCAAAGTCAAAAGGTCTAACCTTTTAAATTCAAAGATCAAATCTTTTGAATTGAAGGTAAACTCTTTTGAATTCAAAGTTCAAATGTTTTGAATACAAAATCAAACTCTTTTTTTCTCAAAAATTCAAACCATTAATTTTGAAAATCAAAACTTAGTTCAATTAAGGTCAAACATTTAAATTAAACTAATTTCAAACACTTTTTGAGATTCAAATATTGAACCATTGCATCCTTTGGTGAGAAACAAATATTTGAAGGTGGTTAATATACTTAGACATGTATATGCTTTTGAAAATAAGATTGATTCACATACCTTTCTTACTTGACTATTTACATTGACACACTTTGATTCAATCACTCCATTTTAATATTTTCCTTGACATAAAAAAATTATGTTACTTTAAAATAATCAAAATTGATGAGCCTATTCTAAAATTATACTTCGATCAAAACCACATTCTAAATCTAAATAAATTTAAAACATCCAAATTTATTCCAAAACAAGGATTGTAAATACAAACATGCTAAAATATACATGTAATTTAGTTATTTATACCCCCTGTATCAATGAAGGGTTGACTTAAAATCCATTTGGGTATGAATAGTATGTAAATAATATCAAATACAAGGTAAATCAGTAATACTTAATGAATGTACCATCCAATGTTAAACCTAAAAAAATCAACAATACCTCATGAATGTGACATCTAGTACTGAACATAGACAAAATCAATAATACCTCATAAATGTGACATCTTGTGCTAAATGCAGACAAAATAAATAATACCTCAAAAATGTGACATCTAGTGCAAGATATGGATAAGACCAATTTACAAAACACTTTTTTTAATAACAAAGATGAAAAACATGTAAGATTGTTAGATATTGGTGCTAGATTTCCATCTGGATTTCTACTAGGTAACTTATGCTATTTGGTTACAGATATCAAAGAGATTCCCCTTGCACTTTTAAATAATCAATTTATTTATAGCCAAATTTTGGCTCTTGTACTCGCCTCTAGTCAATCTCTTGTGATATTGAACAAAGGTAAATGTCAACTTATTGACCCACCTTCACAAATTAAATCCTTTGCCTCCAAAATAAATTAGGCTAGTTAAGTCTTATCTAATTTGGCTAACTCCCTGGCTACTCTACATATTAAAAATCCCCCACTTATAGAAATAGTTCACTACTAGAATAGAAAATGTATTTCTTAGTCCATTTTACACCTAATTATGATCTATTTGCTTTTAACACATTATTCATAAATCTATTTAACACTCATATATCCAATAGTGATCCATTGGCTAATCATAATCCGATTACCTAAATGGATTCTTCCAAAAATGTAGTTGATAACTTTCAACTAGTATACTTCAATCCACATAAAGAACCATCCAAAACTTAACAAAACACTCTTCCAACTTCCCAACAAGTATTTTATTCAAACATTCCAAATATTTTGCAAAAATAGGATGCAAAAAAACCTAATTTACAATATAAGGTTAAAAATACTCCACCACAACAAACCCTTTCTTCCACTATGTAAAAATCCCTGACCAATCATCCACCTCATCAAGTAGTGACCAATATTCCACCTCAACAAGTGTTGACCAATCCTCCACCATAATAAGTGGTAACCTATCCCCAATAAACAATGTCTAATCAATAATGTGTTTCTATTAGTCAAATATATACCCATTATATTAAATATTATTCCTCTTCAAACCAACAACATGTTATTTATATACATTCCCCCCTAAGAAAACTCCCCTTCATAAAAATATTCATATGAATCAACAACATGATCCTTTCTATTCATAACATGTCCCATTTATGGTAAATTTTAGTGGTTATTCTTCATTAATTCATGAATATTTCAAATTTAAAAACTAACATTTGGCTATTTTAGGGGGTGGTGAACAATGTGGATTTGCCTAGATTATCTAAGTGTAAGTTAAATTTTACATGTCAACTCATCTCCTCTTTAAAATAAATTTCATACATATAAATATATTTTTCCACTCTGTCAAAAGTCAATATGAACTTATTATCCATTATATATAAACAAACATCTACCCATATACTCATAATGGTAACATTCAGTAGTAGGAAAGGGATGAAATAAGTGTTAGGTGATGGTATCAAATGATAGAATGCTACCAAGTGACACCAAAGATGTCATTCACCATCAAATATATCATTTGGTAGCGTCATTATAATTCACCATCAACTATGTCATTCAATGGTGAATAGGTTTGAAACATAGAAAAATAAGTTATATATGTTCTAAGGGTTTTCTATATAGTCTCATACCCATCTAGATTTTATGATCCATTATGAATTTCCTACCCATTCACCTTCTCACTTAAACACCATCTATTAACTTTCACCATACTTTCGAAACACATACTTAGAGATTCTCCAAACATAATCCATGTTAATTTTAAGATGGGCCACTAAAATTTACCCTCATCCCATTCAATCCATAAAAAAATCATTCATCCATGTAGACCATAATTACCTCCATAATAATGTGTCATTCCTAATCTTCCTCTAAATGTTTATCAATAATAAGTACCCTATCATCAATATAACCCCAATCAAATGGTGAACATTTTTTATACAAAAAAATAGGGTAATTAGTCCCCAATAACCCATACCACCATTTTATTCTAGTGAAGGTAATCCACCTTTGGACACACAAGAATATGTACTCATCACCTCTTAATTCATCCCCACTTTTGATGACTTTTAAGAGGTGAAATAGGTAGTTTTTACAATCCAAGAAATGAAGCAGGGTAAGAAGTTAAATTAGGTTCCATATGTTCTTCTCCTTTTGATATGATATATATCTTCAAATACCTTTTCCACATCATTTTGAGATGCTTAAATTTGACAAGTATAAATAGAATGGTGATAAAAAATATCACTTAAAATAGTTATTCATTGCTTACTAATAGGTGTCATATACTAGTGTGTATTTTCTTCATCTATTTACCCATACTTTGGTTGTGAAATATTTGGAGTGGTTATTCCATCTACCCAAAAATTATGTTGATAATTTTCATGACTTGCGTAAAAATTTTGTGCAACACTTACCCTATAATATATAGCAAGAGGTGAATAAGGTTGACTGGTGTCATACCAAACAAAGGGGAAGAAGTTTTTTTTATTGTTATTTGCAATGGTGGAATGCATTAGCCAGTCAATTACCACACAACCTCCTAGATAAGAAGTTGATAGTAGTATTTAATGCCATATTGAATATAGACATAGCCTATAATCTCAAACTTCATTGTTCAAATACATTTGAAGGCATTATTGACAAAGGATTAAAAATTAATAAATCCCTCACTACTAAATGGATAATCAAAATATATTATCAAAACAAAACTTAGAGTAAGGTTCAGATGAAATTTCCTATGTAATCTCAAAATAATACATATAAAAACCCTAAAACTTTTAATAAGAATAAATAAATTATATGAGACCAAGTAATAGAATCTAGATATGTGAAAATAGTGAAACCACTACCTGTCAAAGAAACCCTACATACTTAGCCACTTAATTTTCAAATACCACCTCCAAGAAGAGGTCAATATCAAAACAGAATTTTTAATGACCTTGGTAAAAATATCGAGGTATTGTTCCAAAAGTTGGTTGTGGATAATATGATCATTTGGTCAATTCTAAAACCATTTTTAGAAGGTCATTTCAAACCCACCTAGTATAGGGAGAATGAGTTCTATAATTACCATTGGGTTAAGGGTCATTTGTTTCATATATATGTGTATCTTATAAACTTAATTTAATATTTATTAGAGAATGGTGAAAAAGAGTCATAAAATGTTTCTTAAACATATAATCTAAATTTGGATATTTACCAAAACCCTTTTCTATAGCATAAATCTAACAACTAGAATCAAAATAAATGCCAAACCAACATTTAAGTATCACTATTAGAGATAAAATACCAATCTTATTTGATTATATTTACCCCTCATTTATCATATAAATATAGTAAAGTCAAATGATAATGATAAAGGAAAAATAAGTGTACCTAGACTTACTTAAAAGGTAAAGCTATGAAATTGGGTCCAAGTATGTGAATCATGCTCCAATGTGTGTCCTACAAGTGAAACATGCATAAATCATTCCTTACTTAAGATATGTAAAACTCAAATACTAAAATGAGTTAAGAATTAAAATTGAGGCACATTGAGTAAAGTGATAAGAGAAAGGAAAGGAACAAATACACCTCACTTAGTATACAAACTAATGCATTAACCTCATGATAACATTTGTGTGTGTGTGTGTGTGTGTGTGTGTGTGTGTGTGTGTGTGCGTGCGTACGCACGCGCGCGCACATGCATATACTAATAAATTGGTGAATAGATAGGACTAAGTTCATTTATTTTCCAATCCTCATGTGTGGGTGGCTCAATAACTCAATCCAATTTTAACTCCATCACTACCCATCCCTTCTTGGTGGATCATGACCTGTGAATAGATTGGATTAGACTGATTGTGTGTCTAACCCTCTCATGTAGGTGGATCAAGAACTCAAGTAGGATATGACTTCATAATTTATAAACCATTTATTAAATACATATATAACTTAAACTCTATTATGTAACTAGAAATGTCTAACTAGGTATGTTGGCTATGTGGCCACTCAGGGATATTATGCAACTCTAGGCTAGTAAGGAATCCCAACCACTATAGATGGAGTAAGGGATGTAACTAGTGTGTAACCTAGATTATGTTGTAATATATATACAACATATATAATTACATGGAATTTTTCATTCCATATGATCAACTAGTGTGTAAGTGAGCATACAAAAATAATGTGTCACATACATGCCCCCAAATATGACATCTGAGAATATAGATTCTAGACTGAGATGTAACAATCTGTATTTGAGTATCTAAAATAAATATGGGAATGGTCATGTCACACATGATGCCTCCAATATAATAAAATTAGTATGAATAAGACCTAAATTGGTATGGATCTAAGAAAAACTAAAAAAAATGTAACTAAACTTATGAAAACTTGTATTGTACCTATTCTACTTTAATAGCAAGTCTATATTTTTTGAAACTAAGTCTACTAGACAATAGTACCATATATTGGATAGTATCACCATTATTATATATGTGGTTTTATTGTCCCAATTTGGGTGCTAGTGTCCTGCTCTAATTTTTGTGCAACTATACTAATTTATGTGTCATTATTTTTTTGTTGTGTTTACCTAAGTCTAATTTATGTAATATGAGTCTGTGTGTTGAAATTTTGTTGTGAATGTAATAATAGAGCCTAATATCTATGACAAAACCTAGTTAATTCCACCTATTTTTAGGGGAGCTGTTGAACCTTTATAATAAATATCCTATAAAAAAAATCTAGAAGATGTGTGTTAGTCAAAACATAGATGATATATATGTAATAATCCAATATAATGTGCATACATAACATCATAATGCAATATAATCACATCATAAGTTTGTAATGTGTGATGTCTATCATGTCTAACATTCAAAAGGGTGTCAATATAGATATAACACTATATGTAACAATAAATCGATGTAAAAAATGAGTAACTACATAGGGGGTGGGGCATGATGTCCACCACAACACCCAATTTGGAAGGGGAAATGAATGAGGTCCCTCATGGCATATAAAATTGGATTGTGTAAGAAGTAATAGGGAAGTGTAATGCGATAACACATATAATAAAGCATGCATAAAACACACATGAAGAATGAAAAGTAGGACAATGGGCCATAATACGAGGGACATGGGCATATCAGTAAATATTAAAAAATAAGACACAAGGACATATTCAAATGTCCACATATGCAGACAAACTACAAGTCATATTAGATATATATATATAATGACATGTTAAAATGTCTACATACATAATCAGGAAGGCACACATAAAGATATGGGCATATGTCTAAGCCAAACATACTATGAAAATAAGTGGCATAGATCCAAATAACAATGGAATATTCAAATGCCCTCGAATAAAAGAAGCATAGAGACATAATCATGTATAAATTAAGAAAGCTATAAATTAAATTATGTATTAACATTTAATACTAATTTGTGTAAGAGCTAAGATATAGATATAATGAGTCTACAGTAGTACTATCCAACAAAATAAATTAGTAAGTGTAACATGATTAATATTAACATATAACAATGCTAAAGTTGTGATGTAGAGTTTGGAAATATGTAACCTGGTAATCAAAACTATGTATAGGGTTCCCCCAAGTGGTCTAATGTATAAAATTAGGAAATGACATGTTGGTGTATATGCTCATAATGGTTAGATAATATTAAATATGGATTGGGGTTGTGGCCTATGTCTTGTAAGTAATTTGCAAGCACTCAATAATAATAAGTGAAGCATATATGTATGATAAAACTAACTATATTAAGATATCTAATATATGTAGTGTCTAGAAAATATAAGAGATGTAAATATATCAATGCATAAAATATATAATTTAATTTATTCTGAGTAAATATTTGAATGTTTTTTGTGTTTTTTGACATGTTATACTATTTTTAGATTTTTTGTATCTAAGCTATGTACAAGCAATATTAAAAAAATGTTGTTGATTTTTATATGTAAAATCTCCTTAGATGCATGATTTTCATTGGGTTTTTGATTTCCTTGCCATCAAGTGAATATAGATGGTATACTTTTAGGCTAAGATTTTATGTGATATGTGTGATTCAAGCCAATTTTGTTTGAATTTTATTTTGTTCTCTTCTTTGGAATTAACATTTTTGAGATTTTATGTTAAAACCAAATCATTGACTTTGAATTCCATGATATACACATAGTTATTGTAGGTCCACTACATTCACTTTTGATATGGCCTAAGATGTTATACATCTTGAATTCATTTGTGATCCAAGTGCTCCAATTCATGGAGGCATCTTTGTCTCTATATTGATCATCTGTGATGAGCCCTTTTAGGGAGACTTATAAGGATGGGATTTCAAAATCTAGTAGGATAACTAAATATTTTCCATATACTAGTGAATAAGGATTAGCTATTTTTGGTGTGTTTATAGTAGTTATGTAAGTCCATAATGCATAGATGAGTTGATTTTCATAATAATTACCAAATTTAGTAACTATTTTGGTGAGGATACTATTGATTTTAATTTTTATTACTTCATCTTGATTGTTGCCCTATGGCTAATATAGAGTAGAAAATGTGTGCAAGATTTTATATTTAGCAAAAAATATTTTCACTATTTTATTCTTGACAGAGGTTCCATTATGTGTGATGATGGCCTTTAAGATGACAAAATAGGAAATAATTATTAGGTTTTGGAGCTAAAAGCTTCACCAGGATGCGAACAGGAGAAGTTACGGAGGATGCAGAGTTGCAAAGAGTTGCAGAACCAGTTGCAGGGCAACTAGCGTCAGTCTGATCAACTGACATCGATCAGATGGCAGTGAGGAAGCAACCAGCATCAGTTACCAGTTGACTAACATCGGTCTTGGAGGTGCCGGCGTCGACAGCCTATGCGTGAATAGGTAGTTTGCATGTTGATCCCAGAGAGTCTATTTTTGGACTGTTTGTTTGCATGTCAAAGGCTAGTCTTAGTCTTGAGTTGCATGTCTAATTATTTTAATTATGACAGTCTAATTATTATAAGCATGAGATCTATATATGGACTCATGGGCTATATTGTAAAAGTGTGCTAGAAAGCCATACAGCTTTTAGAGAGAGCTAGATTAGCTCCTCTTAGTTCCACAGGGGTGCTGAGAGTGTATGATCAGGGAGAGTTGCAGGGTCTGCAAGGTCTAGGAGCTGATCCACCGGGGTACTGGTTGAAGAATCATAAGGACTTGGTGAGGCAAGGAAAAGGGTTCTTCAGGGTTGTAGAGATATCTACATTGGTGAGTAAGGTCTAGTGATTTGTAGGTAGCAGCAGAGAGAAGGAGATCTACTTAGAGTACGGTTGTGTACTTGGTGTACTGGCAGCATGTTACTGATTGGTTGGAGAGGTGAACATCAATTCTGTATTGGAGTTGATTGTTGTGACTGAGAGAGAGAGGGAAGAAGGTCTTGAGGTGTGGAAAACCTTTTAGGTGGAGGAAGAAGTGGCATCTTCCTTATTGTATATTCTTCTGAGTGATTATTAATACAATTGTGTATTCTCTCTCAATTCTTGTGTTGTTTCATATTTCTAGTTACTTATTGATTCTGGTTAAATTCCATGTTTAGTTGCTAATACAAGAAGTAATCATATGTGCTCTATTGGTAGAGCAAGATCCTGACTAAGTAGGCATCAGAGCATGTTTATTGTTCTAGGTTCCTGACAAGTGGTATAAGAGCTTTTGGTTGGGTTGAATAATAAGTGGTATCAGAGCTAAGGTTGTAGGGAGTAGGTTTTATGTTTGGTTATAGGTCACTCTTAGGGGTTTCTGATCGAGTGGGAGTATAGCAATGGCAGAAGAAAGTAAGCTACAAATGGAGAAACTGAATAGCATGAATGGTCTGATTGATGGAAAGAAAGAGTAGGTAAATAAAGATTGTTGGTTGGTAGCAGATCCATAGGGAGGAGCAGATGTTACAGGGGATGTTACACAGGATGTTCTGGATAAAGTGGAATCTTGGTTCACAGATTCTTTTACCTCTTTCCATGCAATTCAAAATAGAGCATCTTTTCATGGGTATGTCTTTGGAGACTTTGGAGAGATTTATTTAGGAGCTGGAGAGCCTTGTCAAATGATTGGCAAAGGGGAAGTGAAGCTAAAATTGCATACGAATGACACACAGTGGTTGAAGGAAGTTATGCAAGTACCAGTCTTGGAGATGAGTCTAATTTCTTCAGGAAATTCGGGTGATGAGAGATGCACTTTAACTCTCACAGTGGATACACTTGAATTAGATGGTGGTAAGAAAGTAGGTATTCTTTATCTATCTACTTATATTGTTGATTCACCTTCTGTTGCAGAGATGTGGCTTCATAGGCTTAGTCACATATGTAGAAGGAGAATGCAGGTTTTGAAGTGGAAGTCAGATGTCTTTGACAAGCTAAAGAACTGGAAAGCCTTGGTGTTCATGGAGGAGATGACGGACAGAGATCAGGTGAGGGAACTAAATTATTTTGAGCAAGATTATGTTGATTTGATCAAGATTATGATCCACAGAGAGCTCGTAGGTAAAAATTTATCACTCACAAGTGAACATAGGTACCGGTGTCGATCAAACAGTAACTGACATCGGTAATAAGAAGACCAACGTCGGCAGAAAGGATACCAGTGTCAATCAGGGAAATGATGTTGGTAGTCAGGGTCAGTGCAGGAAACTGACATCGATTTGGAGCAGACTATGAGATGGCTGAGATCGGTCACTGAAACGGATATTGGGTAGACAGCAAGCTGTCAACAAGTCTCAAATGCTCATGTCGAGGTCAAAAAGGGTAAGTGAACCTCATATTCATTGTTCACCTTATTTATATTGCTTATTGATGGTCAAAAACTAGGAAGATGTAAAGAGGAAATGCAGGTAGAATCTAGATACAGTGGGAGCTTGGCATGGATGAGGAGTGTGAGTCCTTGGAGAAGAACCAAACAAGTGTTCATTGGTAGAGTTGTTAGCTAGAAGAAAGCACTGAGAGACAGAATGGATTCCCAAGTTAAAGAAGAGAGTGGATGGATACGTGAGACAAAAGGCTAAGGTATAGGTCTTGAGGAAGCTACAGGATAGCGGTACAGGTTTGACAGGTAGATGACTAAGCATTTCTTCAGTCAATGTCAGTGTAACTATTGTGTTTATCTTACTAGGTGGATAATGATTGCAACATTATTATGTTACCATATGTGAATGGTATACTAGTTACAGGTTCAGAGATACAGGTTTTTTACTGAGCTAAAGGTAAGGTTAGTTTAGAGGTGTGTCATGAAGAATTTGGAGCAGCAAAATTCTTTGGCATAAGAGACATGGAGATTTTATCTCTAGTGGGAGCTGATGTGAAGACGGTGTTGGTGGGGTTCATGACGCAGGATGTAGAATCAAAAAGCACACCAAGGGCTGGACAATTCAAGCCTAGCTTGGAACAGGGTTTGAAATCACATGAGGTCTAGTGTAGGCCTGAATTTTCCCAACCAGTGGGGGTTGTCAGAAAGTATGGAGCCAATTCAGGGAAGGAGTACTGGAGGGCAGTTCAGTGGATTCTTAGGTTTCTAAGAGGGATCAACAGCAGGGATTCTTGTTATGCAGGGTCAAGGTCTTTACTACATGGATATGTAGGTTCGGATATGGCAGGTTACTTGAATGACAAGTATAGCATCACAGGTTGTGTGGTGGTTGGTCTTCAAGATTGATCTTGAAGAGGGATACAAGCCAGGGAATAATTTAGACAGTGTATAGGTATAGGTACAGGTGCAACTATTTATCTCCAAGTGGGAGATTGTTAGGTTGTGGAGCTAAAAGCTTCACCAGAATGTGAACAAGAGAAGTTATGGAGGATGCAGAGTTGTAGAGAGTTGCAGAACCAGTTGCAGGGCAATCGGCATCGGTTTGATCAACCGACGTCAGTCAGATGGTAGTGAGGAAGCAACTGACATCAATTACCAGTCGGCCGACATCGGTCTTGGAGGTACCAGCATTGACAGCCTGTGCATGAATAGGTATTTTGCATGTTGATCCCAGAGAATCTATTTTTGGACTATTTGTTTGCATGTCAAAGGTTAGTCTTAGTCTTGAGTTGCATGTCTAATTATTGTAATTATTATATTATAATTATTGTAAGCATGAGATCTATATATGGACTCATGGGCTGTATTGTAAAAGTGTGCTAGAAAGACATAGAGCTTTTAGAGAGAGCTAGATTAGCTCCTCCTAGTTCCACAGGGGTGCTGAGAGTGTATGATCAGGGAGAGTTGCAGGGTCTACAAGGTCTAGGAGCTGATCCACCGAGGTAGTAGTTAAAGAATCATAAGGACTTGGTGAGGCAAGGACAAGGGTTCTTCAGGGGTGTAGAGATATCTACATTGGTGAGTAAGGTCTAGTGATTTGCAGGTAGCAGCAGAGAGCAAGAGATCTACTTGGAGTACGGTTGTGTACTTGGTGTACTGGCAGTGTGTTACTGACTGGTTGGAGAGGTGAACATCAATTCTATATTGGAGTTGATTTTTGTGACTAAGAGAGAGAGGGAAGAAGGTCTTGAGGTGTGGCAAACCTTTGAGGTGGAGGAAGAAGTGGCATCTTCCTTATTGTATATTCTTCTGAGTGATTATTAATACAATTGTGTATTGTCTCTCAATTCCTGTGTTGTTTCATATTTCTAGTTACTTATTGATTCTGGTTAAATTCTATGTTTAGTTGCTAATACAAGAAGTAATCATATGTGCTCTATTGGTAGAGCAATATCCTGACTAAGTAGGCATCGGAGCATGTTTATTGTTCTAGGTTCCTGACAAGTGGTATAAGAGCTTTTGGTTGGGTTGACTAACAATATTATTGGTCATGAGGAAACAACATATATCTTCTCCCTTTATGGATTGTACTATAATTTATTCTACCCATTTTAAAAAATATTCTATATCTATGATAATGAATTTTTTACCACCTACAGGTTATATATTTACCTTACCAATTAGAAGAAAGTCCCATAGCATGAATTAATATAGGCATACAATAGGTTATATTTGTTACAAAGTCACATATTGTAGGTTGTTATTTTAACCTTTTAAGGTTTAGCTATGTAAATTCAATGTTTGATTAAAGGGATGAATAGTCTAGGTTAGTGAAATAATATTCAATAAATAACCACTAATTTGTTATAGGTTTATACTTGATTTCACTTTCTAAAAATAGTAATAAATATGTGCAAATAAAGGATTTTTTATAAAACACCTAAGAAAAGATATGAGTGTTGAAAATTTAGATAAGAATTGGTCTGAGTATCATTAACTAGATCCCTATGTCATATCCTATCTTGGATAGTAGAGCCACACCTAGATAGTAACACCATGTGGCTATAGTGTATTGAAAATGGTGCTAGCATCCTCTATTTAGGATTGTTCTTAAATTCTCAATGCACCTGTACCTATGTTTATACATTTTGTTCCTGTATATATTAAATTAAAAAACTCTATATTATGCCTATAATATATGATCTATGATGTAAATGATAATCCTCCTTGAAAGTAAGGCATGAGCTAAAAATGTGTGTTTATTAGCAGGATAAATTGGACATCCTCAACACCCCATTATGAAGAGAGTTTCCTACATACCAATACTCTGAGGAGGGATCAATAAAGATGTAATTATCCCCACCTAAGTGTTTTAACAAGTACAAGTGATTCTAGAGTTACAATGGTCTTGAATGCCTTGAGTGTGCTTGGGATTGCAAATTTAGAAAATATGTGCTTACAACAACTATGGATGCTACTATATGCAAGTAAGGTATAATATGGATTAATAACATCAATTTTACTCATCTTGTTTCATGTTTCAATCAATATTTTGCATCAATTTTCCATGTACTAGATATAGGTCTAAACGTCACGTATTTATCATGTTATGTAACTTATGCGGATAATAAAATAATCTTAGGCCAAACATGGGAGGGTTTAAATTTTAAAAATATATCCATTCAAGAAAGTTAGGGTAAATAACATTAGTACCATGAAGGGAATAATATTTCCAAATGGATATAGTCTTGTTAATGTGGTGCTAATGTATATATAGTAGGTTATTGAGCACTAGGGCATAAGATCCAAGAATGAAGGTCTAAGACTATGTTTTTGGTGACTAGGAACACCTGTGGTCTATATAAAGGCTGGAAAATTGTCATAAAAGGATCTACGATAGGTTTAGAGCTAAGATAGGAATAAGATTTCCCAATTATCACTCTTCTAATTCAAATACTAATTTTATGTGATTACATTTGTGATCCCTTTGGGCTATAAATAAAAACAAAATGAAATGAATAGTATAAGAAAAACAAGTATCCCTAGGCTTACTTAGGAAGTGAAGCCCATGTAGCTGAGTCTAGGTATGTAAAGTTCGGTGTACATATGTGAAGAATGATCCAAATCATGAATTGTAAGGAAACATGCACAACTCAATCCTTACTTAAGATCTATCAAAAGTAAAAGACTATGCTCAATAAAAAAAATTAACTAAGTAAACTTGAGTAAAGAAATGGAAAATAGGAAAGCAACAAATACACCTTATTGGGTTAACAAACCAATGCATGAACCTAGTGATAACCTATGTGTGTGTTCATATAGATTATGATTAAATATTTGAATAGCTTGGATTGAGATAATAGTTGGATCAATCCTCATGTGTGGGTGGCTCAAGAACTTAATCCATTTTTGACTCCATCATTTCCCACTCCTACTTGGTGGATCATGACTAGTGAATTTATTGGATTAGAGTGATAGTGTGCCCAACCCTCTCTTGTGGATGGATCAACAACTCAATTAGGATATGAATCCATTATTGACCACACATGTGTAGTAGATGCATATGATATTAAACTACACAAAGTGATGTAAATATCTAACTGGGTATATCTAACTATGTATGTCAGCTCCATGGCCAGTCAAGGATATTAGAGGCCTCTAGACCACTCAGGAATGCCAACCACTACAAATGAAGGCATGAAACTAGTGATAACCTAGAATATGATGTAAAGTGTATACATTATAGTGAATGACATGGAGCTTTCCCTTCCATATAATAAACCTATGTGAAACTGAGCATATAGAAATAATCTAACATGCACATTCACCTAATTTGGTATTTGAGTATACTAATTATAGATTGCTTCATAATAACTATATTTGACTATCTGAACCAAATATGGGTATGATTATGCTATGCATTATAAAATTTAAGTAATTAATATGAATATGAGCTAAATTAGTTTGAATATGAACAAAATCTAAGTATAATTATCAAAATTATATCTATATCTATGTAAACTTGTATTGTACCTAGTGTATGATTTTGACCAATTTCAACTACCCTAAAATTGGGGCCACTAAAAATTAGAACCACATATTTAACACTAGTACAATGTGGTGATAGTGTCCCAATTTAAGTTCTAATGTCTATCTGGTATGTAATCTGAGTTACTAAATTGATTTATGATTCACTAATTTTTCTTATGTTTTACATATGTTTGATTTCTTGAAACTGAGTTTGTGTACTCAAAAAATGTTTTGTGAATGCAATAGGACCCTAATATCTATAACAAACCCTTGTTAATGACCCTTATTTTTGTGGTATTTATTAATATGTTCAAGAACTATTTTCACATTATATACCTCTAAAAATGTGTGTTATCTAGAGCATATATGATATATTCATGATAATCCAATACAATGTGCCAACATAAAATCAGAATGTAAAAGAATCTAAGAATCAGTATTTAATGTAAGATGTATGTTGTGTCTAGCATTACACAAGGGTTTCAATATAGATGTAATTAGTGTATATAACAAAAAATATGAGTAGTTACCTAGGGGCAAAGGGCATGATGTCCATCATGACACCCAAGTAGAAAGGGTAGATGCATGAGGTCACTCATGGCATTAAGCAATCATGTGTGTAACAAGAAAACAAAAATATCATAGCCATGATGCATAAAATAAATCATACATACAAAACATATGAGACGCACAAAATAGGCTAATGGCCACAATATAAGGGACATGGTGTAGACACTATAAAAATGCATTCAATGGTTCTAGATGTCAAAACACCCCTAGATCAGACCATTACCTAAACTTTGACCATGACCTTGAGTCAATTTAGCTAAATAGCTAAACCAACTCACTAACCTACCCTTTTTACCCAGATTTACCTTTTAAACATGACCACCTCTAGTCACCATGACCATTGACAATCATGTCCTTACCACTTGAGCACTCAAACTCAATCCATGTGTAAAGCTAAACACATCACAATTTATTTCATGCAACGAGTTAACACATCAAGAATTAAATTTTTGTAATGAGTTTCACCCCTTATAGAACCTACACCTCCATATATTTTTCTTATAAAATAGAGGAGTTGAAGGTGAAAAAATGATTGATCATCCACTTAGGAATCAAGCTATCACTAGGAGTCATCAGGAGCTTATAACATCAAGAATTTCTTTTTCAAGTCTTCAATCTAACAAGTCAACAACCATGATAGAGACCCAAAACTCTACCAAAATTATTCTTTAATAAAAAGTAACATTAATCTACTAAAATTACTTCTTAATCTACCATCAACTATCAAACAACTAGTTAAGTATATTTTCAGTTTCCATGTTTTGATTATCTAGATTCTGACATCTCTGCATGAATCAAACCCTTCTACATCACATCTTATAATCCCTTGACCTTACCGAGATCTCTATAACACTTATTAACCTAACCAATGCATGTTTTATGAACACCCTCAGAACCCACAATAATCATTGATGATCACCCTCACCACTGATAGTCACCTTCAACTGCCAACGATCACCCTAACTAGTGATGGTCACAATGGTAATAAATAACAGCAATCTATTTCCACCTAACTACCCTCAACCAAATTCCACTTTCTAACTTTATACATGTTCAAAGATTCCCTACCTATTTTCTAAACCCAACCTGACCTATTTAGCATTAGTATTGACCTACTTATTTGAATAATTAGTCTATTTCCTTTATCGATCATTTATTTGTTATTGCATTTCCTTTTAGTCTCTTCTATCATTTGATGAAAGTATTTCATCTTTATTTCTTTCAATTTAATTATTTTAGGAGAGTAGATTGACAACCTCCTAGTAAGCTCATGCTTTTTAGATCTAGTTCATGCTAGGCAATCCACCTTGTTATCCATCTAATAACCCTTTTGTTTTAGTATTTTCTTATCTATAGGTCATTATTCCCAAGACAAAGAGGATCTAGGTTTGAGAGCTTTGAGAGCTATGAAGTTCATCTCTTTGTATAAGTAGTTCATCTCTATTATAAATACATTGTGTTCATTTTTTGCTAAAAAATTAGAATGAGCTCCAGGAATATTGATTTGAGTGAATGTACCAATTTTATATGCTATGTGATACATGTATTATATAGGAAAATATTGAGTAAATACAAACACACAACTACAAAAAATGAAAAAGAGGAATGAGGCCATGAATCATCCACACACTATTGCATTAGAATATGAAAGGGAATAGGTACATAAATAGGTTAGAGGAGGAAAGATATAACCCATTCCAGTGAATGTGGTATTAAACTTTCTAAGTAACCAACATGACATTAAATCCCATAAGCAAGTAATATGCAACCGTGTAGCCAAAACCCATAGGAAAAAGTCATACACCAACACCCCCCCATAAGCATAGCTTAGGTAGGTGATGATACAAAAAATGGGTCCTAACAACAAGGCTTGATGAGGTACCCATGTATAATAAAATCTCTCATAAAGTAGATAAAAGGAGAAAAACTAGTTGGAAAAGCTCGCCCCCAAAAAGAGAGAAAAGAAGAGAATACTAAAAGACCCTCCAAAAGAAGATGTTGAGATAATCATCACTCTAAGTACATAGAAATGATCCCTAATATCTTACAAAAAAAGAAGTATGCCTCTACATATAAGAGAGAGAATGTGAATGTAGAATTTTTCATGGTTAATGTTGTAGTAGGTCCCTTTGAAACAAATTTTCTCTCTTCCTTTTCAAAGAAAGAAACACTGACATGTCAAACTACTGAATTCCCACTCAAGTGGAATGCATGTAGAAATCATGATGTATATCTCTACAAAATTTTTAAATGTCTCCCTAATAGTGCTTGAAGATGTCAAATTCTAATCAAATATCACAAGACTAATTGTGGAAGATAGCAATGAAGAAGCATGTATTGAAAGAGAGATAAAAACTAGAAAAGAAGATAAACATGGAACATTCATTGAAAGAATATCTATGGGAAGAGGAGAGTAATGCTCAAGAACTATCAAAACTAAAGACTAGTCTATAAAAGAAGTACTTAGATCTACAAGATGAATGTGCTTAGGAACATATGAGTCATCAATACTCTCAATGTGTGTAATCATACAAGAAATAGTAGACTCCTCTAAAGTGCAAGTCTATGGAGGCTTAGTAAGAATAATAATCTTCATACGAACATATGTAAAATCTAAAATACAAAAACTAAGGTATGGTAGAATCTCTTCTTATAGTGTAGAATCAATAGAAGGAAGATCACTACCCACCATGGATGTATCATCACAAGAAACAAAAGTAAGGGGCAAGAGTACAACTATCTCTGAAGAGATAATAAGTAGTAGATGAGGTGTGTTGTAAGTCTTAATTGGATCTTTGAAAAGGGACTGTAGGATGCTCTAAATAGTGCATGGACACTCTATATGTTCCACATGGTGGTGTATATCCCATGAAACATGCAATGAAAAGTGACCATAGACATAGTCACAAGAGATAGCCTAGTCATTATATTCAATTGGGTCAATAGGAGCATGAATCTATCCATATAATAATGAAATAAGTTCCCATTTCTTGAGTGAATGTTCCATGTACATATTTCATGAAGCATAATTTTCCTTCCTAAGAATAATCACTAGATTAGACTCAACCTTCCTCATCAATACAAATCTCTCAAGTGGAGTCGACATGACCATAATTGAGAGTAATAGTGCACACTTTGGAGATGGACTTTAGACTACACAAAAAATGAGTCTAATCACATGATATAAATTAGTGCACAAGTGACAATGCACATTCAAATGGATATCAGGCTCTATTGACAATGCGTCTAAAAATACAAGATCAAATGAATGTCAACATGAAAGAACGTAGGGCTCACCAGAAATCTCTCAAGATAATCAACAATGAACCCCCTATGTTTACAATAACAAAACACACTCAAAGAATGTGAAATATATGCTTATAATCAAGTACTAGTGCACACTCTATGTATGGACATTGGAATTAACCAAAATGGGTCCACATAAATAGGATTAAATAGTGTAATACACATAAAATGCAAACAAGCCAAGCAAGAGGATGCCAGGGTCAATTGATAATGCATTTATATGAGGAAAAGTAAATGTGTGAACTAGTCAGGTACCCCAAAAAAAGTTTGGTACTTTATAAATTTAGTAAATTTTAAAACTACCACTTGTTAATGAAGTGGTTTTGATCTCAGTGAATATAGATGCCAAAAAAGGCCATAGAAAACAAAGTATAATTTTTTGATAGAAATATATCAAATAGATCACACCACTAAAAATTACAAGAAAAATCATGCACTTTCAAAAAAAACCAAAAACATTGTTGTATGTGGCTGAGTGAAGCTTCAAAAGGGTTAAAAATGAGGATTACTTAGCAACATCTATGAAAATATACAATTTCTAGAAAAACCAGACACCAAAAACAAAAAAAAATTTCACCAATATACAGAGTTCAAATTTCTACCATAAATAAAAAATAATTTCTCTTAAAAATAAGCTCATATGACCAATTTATGATCCTTCAAAGTTGACTGATCTAAGGCAGATTGCTCATCCGTGAGGGGGGCATATTTTGAAAAAAGAAACCTCTACTAAATTTGGTGTGATGTCACCAAATTTGGTGATGCTAATAAATATAGAGGTCTACTAAAAAATTTCATCAAATCTGGTGAAGCTCTAGCCAAATATAGAACCCAACTAAATATGGTAGAACAATCAAATTTGGTGGAAAAGTTGGCTGGATATGTACAAAATATTCCATAAAAATTTAATGGATTAAATGTGACGGTCAAATGGATGTCACTACTATGATTTGACTTCATCCAACTTCAAACCCTTAACAAATGTGCCTCAAATATCAAAATTTGATGAAACAAAAGTTGATCTATACAAATTTGAGCCTTCTAAATGTGTTGGCAGGGTTAGATTTGGCTAAAATTTGTTAAAAAATGCTAGTACCTTCTAGATCTAGTAACCTTCTCCAAACTTCAAACACTCAAAAAAATGCTTTGGAATTCTAAATCTAATTAAATGAAAGTTGATCTTAACTTTCTCAAGCCTTTTAGACTCAATGGAAAGTTCCTTAATGACTCAAGATGCAGCTAGATATCTCATATGCCAAAAATCACTCTTTTTTTAAAGCCAATTTTAAATAAAGAGAAATTGATCACAAACCAAATCTCTAATTTATACAATTCCACAAGTGTTAATGGCTAATCAAATAAAGCATCTAATTAAATCTAAATGCTAGGAAATATTATGATGCCAAGCTTCTATAAAAAATATATATCTTAAAAAAATACTAAGACTACATTTAAAGCAAATAAGGAGACAAATTCAATGAAAAACTTGTAGAATATACCCAACAATCATTAGATCTAGATTGGCTTTGAGACCATATTAGAATGAGCTCTAAAAATACTAATATGAGTGAATACACTAATTCAATATGCTATGTGATATGTGTATTGTAAAATATAATATTGAGCAAACACAAGTACACAACTACAAGAAATGAATAAGAGGAATCAGACACGAATCATCCAAACACTATTGCATTAGAATATGAAAGTGCATAAGTACATAGATAGGTTGGAGGAGGAAAGATATAACCCATTCTTGTGAATGTAGTATTAAACTTTCCAAGTAACCAACATGACACCAAAGCCCTTAAGCAAGAAATATAAAACCATGTAGTCAGAACTCATAGGAAAAAGGCATACACCAACACTCTTCACAATCATCTAGATCATGCATGCACAAACAAATAATTTATTCTACCATGTGCATATTTAGTTTCTTACTTCTTTAACTAGAGAATTAAACTAAAATTGAGATAAATACTCTTGCATGCTTGGTGTGACCTTGTAGCATCTAGGTGTCCTTTTCTTCCTTATTATATGCTCATATAAAGAAATCAAAATTTATTTTGGGTATAAAATAAACCTAGCATACATTGATTGCTTGCATGTTTAGCTTACGTAATTAAAATTAAAGGCTAAATAATTCAATCATAGCTTCACTTATTGACCACACACCATACCAAACCACTTAAATCAATCAAAACATCATAACAATTGAAATAAGGCCTGACTAGGGTTTCATCTCTTAGTGGATCACTTTCACCCTTTGGTTATCTTACTTGGATGTCATTAACAAGAAGAGAAACCAAAACTCAGCTCTTTGGTTGAGTCTAAACTCTACAAATTGGTATATACTAGCTAGGTACCTGAAACCCTTATCATTGTGCTGTGTGAAGTGAGGGCTTAATCCCTAATACCAAGCCACATATTGATTTCCAACATAAATCTTTTTGAGATCCTTCAACCCCTGAAACCAACCATAAACTTCTTTTCTAGTACCTGTTCTACAAACCAAATTCTTTTTAACACTTTCCAACTAAGGCATAAGCCAAAAGTGAGATAAAAAGTACCCTAAGACTTTAAAATCACTCTAGTGTATGTTTTGGATTGCCTTGAGATATTTCCTTTTTCTTTGTGTTTAAGTTGTGATCTTTCCTTTATTCCTTTCTATTCCTCATATGGATTTTATTAGACAATAGTTGAGGAACCAAACCAATCAGGAACCACCATCCTCTTCTACTTCCTTCATGGAGTATACCTCAAATGTTGAGGGTTCTCCAAATCCTTTTACCAACCCTACCATGCCTCATATAGTTATCTAAGGTGATGCATATTTCACCACCTTCCTTGATAACAACCCCATGGCCTCCAACATTACCTAATCATCATGTCTCACCACACCCCTACTTTGGTTCCTCCTAGTGATCCACCTTATGGGATGTCTCCCTTTCTTATGGGGGACACATTTGTTGATGCTACCTCTACCCAACCTATGATCACCCAAACATCTTCCTCCATCAATAACCCATCCACTACCTTTGTCCAAACTCAATCAAACAACCAAACCAATAATAGAGCACTCCCTACACCAACTAAGAACTCCTCCAAAATAGGATCAACCTCACATTTTGTTACCCATACTCCATCCACTATGGGGATACCTTCTACCCATATTTCCACTATTCCCCTTCTCACTATAAACCCACAAATATCCACTCCACTTCAAAATGTGGTTTTTTTGTACCTTTTACCTTACGACCTATCAATAATAGAGTTACCACTAACCCCCAACCAAATAACCCATCTATACTTCCAACCCAATCCATATCAATTCCCTAATATACCAATATGATCATACCTCCAAACTAACCCACAAAAACTCCTCAATAATATTTGTGACACCCTACCTATGTTATATTCGTAATCCATAAGGATACATAGATCCATCTTCCACCTAACCTCTTGTGCCCATTAACCCTTAGTGTCATCATCACAACCCTCAATGACTACATACCAACATATGGCATAGTCTCAACCTTCTGCTAGTTATCCATATATTGCTTCCACCCAACCTCAGTAGAAAATACCATATAATTATGGAACTCCCTAGCCCTAGATATATTTGGTCAAAATGTCAATGGACAAAATGACCAACCTAGAATCATCCATATTTGGGGCTTACAACCTCTTATCTTATGACCAAATCTCTAATGAACCTATTCACCCATCCATCCCTATCTAACCTTACTCTTCTCAATCAAAACTACCAAAATTTTCTAAGTTCCAAAGTCATGAGGACCCCCAACAATACCTAAGAATGATTTGGCATTCTTATTACTTAATTGCCTATTGGCAATGGCCTCCTCCTTCACACCTTTCCTATTTCTTTATCTAGAAAATCATTAGATTGGAATAGTGATCACACTAATAACTCCATCTTTTCCTTTTCCCAATTCACCCAAACCTTTTTAGACCACTACTTGATCAATATATCTAGGAAGGTCTCCATCACTAACCTCTACTCTATATGACAATTTGATGATCAATCAATTGTTGATTTCAAAGCTTGAAGGAGAGGCATTATCAACCATATCTCTCTCTTTTCCCCAACATTAGTTGATTTAACTTTTCTTTCAGGCTTGTGCCAAACACATCAACCCTACTCTATAGGTTCAAACGTTCATAAGTTTTGATGAGGCTTTCACCATGACACGTAAACTAGAAATTTGAGCCATTAATGAGGGGAAGTTAAAACTAAGAAACAAATAATCTAGCTTCAAATCTAATGACCCTTCCCCATAAAAAACCACTAACCAATCTAACCACCCTACCACCAAACCAAAGGCACTTTCTAATACCATTATCCTTAAAACCACTCCACCTCTAGTTGTTAACCAACCCAACAAAACCAACTATTATAACTCCTCTATAAACAAACCCAAAATCAAAACTAGCCTATCCTATAATAATACACTCCACTAGGGGAGTCATATGCTTCAGTTTTGGATAAGTTACTCAAAGCCAACATCATACAACTTTCCCCCATCAAACCTCCTCAACAATTAGATGCTTCTTTCCCTATTCTTGGATAGTATAATGACAATGATTTATGTTCTTTCCATCATTTCATTAGATATGGCACTAGTAGGTGTAACACCTTTAAAACCATTATCTAAAACTAGATTGATAAAGGATAAATTACATTAGACAATCCCAATACACCCTCAAATTAGTCACTCGACATATTTTGAAAAAAAATTCCTAATCATGCCCCTTCTAACAACCATGATGAAGAAAAACTAGAATCATCTCACACTCATGAGGTCTATATGGTCAATGTAATTATCAGTGAACCTATCATTGAGGAAACCATTGCCTAAACTACCTCTTCCTCCACTCCACTTATTGAAGTGGTAGAATTACCCCCCACTCCTTTGGATAGCTAAACAAAGGAGGAAACCACCTCCTTTCTATTGCTTGATGAGATAACAGACTTACCCACCTTTCCTTTGATATAAATACCAAAGGAAGAAACCATTGCCATCACATCTTCCTCCCCCATCATATAATCACCCATTCTCTCCTTGGAAACCATTCCATAAGGAGAGATCACCTTACCTACTCCTTCCATGGGGAAAACGTCCTCCCAAATCTTGTAACCTTTCATCAAGGTCAAGGATGAAGAAACCATTCCCTCACCTCAACCTATGGGCCTAGTCTCCGAATCTGATGCCCAAGGAATGAAACTAGTTTACAAACCCTTCTCTAGACTAGTCAAAATCCTAGAACTCTCTTCTCAACCTGATACAAATTGAGCCACATTTTAGCACCATCTCGGGTTCCCCTATCAAAACATAAACTTCAACCTCACTTTCATCCACCATTAAACATATCAAAACTTTAATCCCTTCATCAAACACCTCTCCTTCCAAAATAATGGAGGAACCATCCAAACCATCTCCATCTAAAATCATCAAATCACCTTACACCCATTTAACCAAACCTATCAAGAACCTATGGGTACTTCTTAATCCTAGTATTATCCACCCATATTTGAATTTGTATTTAAACCCATCTCATCCACCAAATAAAACCTTAACGAAACAAACCAAGAAGGTGGAACCACCCAAACTCCCACCTAGAACTAGAACCATACCATCCCCTTCCCTCTTACCTTATATCTTTAGACCCCATCCTTCTTCCATCCTAAGAGATCATCCTTATATCAATAAGGTCAACCCTCCTAAAACTACCCAAACTAAACTTCCTCCTTTTATCCTACATTTACCTACCCCCTCCAAATCATCAAACTCCCCATCATTTTTATCCAAACAATTAACTTCTACCTACCTACCTATCTCCAAATTTTCATCTTCTCAATCATCCACCTCCAAATATTTCACCTTTAAACCTTATATCTCAAAACCATCCAACACTAAACAACCCCAATCAAACCTACCTAGCAAAACCATTCTACCACCCAAAAATTTCATGATGAAGCATACTTTTAAGAAGGCTTCCCTCCCAAAAACCTAAAGGTCATCACCATTAACACCTTTACGCAAATATTATTCAACCATTTTGTAAATGTTATTACAAAATTATTCCTTAAACCTACAACATATCAAATCCTTTTACCCTTCAATTGATAAACCAACTTGGTTCAATGACAATTTAATCTACTCATACCATAGGACACCTGGACATGACATAAAGAACTTCAAAGCTCTCTAAGTACTTATCCATAACTTATGGGATGAAGATGATCTATTACCAGATGAACCTCTCTTAATCCCATTATCAACCCAACCATCAAATTAACCAATCCAATACTTACCTTCTCCCCCACTCTCATCTAAGAGTGAGGAGAAACCAATGTAGTTCTCTATCCCAACGCTTCCCCTCATCCACACTATCCATATGGTCACTTGATCTTAGGACCAACAAAAAGATAAGGGAAAGGCAAAAGTGTCCATTTTGTGGACATATCCTTCTACTCCTAAACCTTTTAGGTAAACTCAAGTGCCTCCACCTTCACCTCCACCAAAACCCAAAATATCCATTTTGGGTGCCTCTCCCTCCAACCCTTTTGAATCTATCCAACGAGTAGTTTTGAAATAGCTTTACTAGACTCTAATGAAGATGAGCCTATATGAACTGATCAAAATGTAACCCCATCACCACAAATAACTAATAGAGTCCCTTCAATATTTAGAGGTATAACTTGAAGATCATCAACATCTTGTAGCCTTTGTCAGAGCTCTTTGAATTTTCACCCTTATCACATTTAAGGATTTAGAAAAACCTTCTATTCATCCTAAGGATATATATCCTTCCCTCTTCCTCACTACATACATCAAAAGGGTGATGATTGATAGAGGATCTAGTATTAACATTATCTCTTTTCATGCTTATGACCAACTATAACTACCAAAGAATATCATGTCAAAATCCTTAGCAATCCTTTGTTCCCTTAATGAACTATTGCCACAACCTTGAGAATAGTCATCCTCCACATCTGCTTGGGACCTGGTACAATTCCAAAGCTCCTATACATTGTATAAGGTGAGTTAGAATACAACATCTTATGTGGATGCCCATGGATCTACTCCATGAATTGTGTACCATCCACCTTATATCAATGTGCAAAGTTTGAACACGAGGATCATGTCATCACCATACTAGCTGACCCTAGTCCTTTCATATATTTTAACATGATATATTGACCTAATAATGTCCTTCTTCCTCATTCATCCACATCACCACCATACAACAACAACTCCACCCCTACCATTGATGAAGCTTCAACTAGATCATTTATCCCTTCTTGTCATATCCCTAAAGAGGACCCCTTGGAACCTATGTTCGAATGTCTCTCACTGGGAGAGTATTGTATTTTGGCCTTAGATGCCTTCTATGCCTTCTATACTCCTTAAGCATATAGAAGTCTTGACCATAATATTGGGTATGATCCTAATATTAGGACCATTATTTCTTTTTATTTTCCTAACTACCAAACCAATTTCATTTATGGGGGACTTGATCATTCGCATCCAACTTCCTCTACCACCTCTTCTACCTAACAATTTACTTCTGATTTCTCCTATTTTGAAAAACTACTATTTACCAAATTATACCTTCACATGTGTGTTGAGAATGGATTCATCCTTGAATGTTATGAACATAGACCCCATAAGTTACATTTAATCAAAACCCATAAACCTCATGAGCTATTTGGCCTTTGGTTCATCCCACCATAAGAACCCATCAATTCACCCAAACCCATTACCACCATTGATGGGGATTTCCCATCCTTACAAACCCCATCTAAGATGAAGTATAAGTATTTTGAAACCATCCCTCCTAACTTGTTTTTAGTCAACACCAGTAGTCTAGGTCCCCTGACCTATCACAAGGATAGCGAAACTAAAGCCTTTCCTCTGATTCATCCTGAAATGGTAGAAAATGATTATCTTACCATCCACACAATCCAACATCGATGATGATTCCATTCTCACCTATCTTATTTTAGGGGATTATTATATCCACAAATCCCTTCGTCTTAAAAACCAAACCATGTTAAATAAATCCACTATCAATGTCAACTTAGGTACTCAAGATAACCCTTGCATTATAAAAATTGGTCAATCCTTATATTCTTTGGAGTGACAAGATTGCCCTTCCTTATTTCATGAGCATAGCATAGAATTTTATTAGTCGTATTAAGATATTACTAAAATTTAGCCCTCCATAGCTATCCACAACATCATCATCATCCATCTTGATGCTAATCTTATTAGGTAAAAACTTTGTAGGACGTACCCTCATATCGCCCACCTAGTTAAAGAAGAGCTTCAATACCTCTTGTATGTCGACTTCATCTAATCCATTGAATATAACCAATGATTTTTTAATATTTTTCCCATTACCAAGTCCACAGGGTGACTTCACCTCTATGTTAACTATCATGATCTAAATCTTGCTTGTATAAAGGTTGACTTCCCTTTGCCTAGCATTGACCAACTTGTTGATCTTATAGCCTACCATGAGATTTTATCTCTTATGGATGGTTTCTCATGATATAATCATATCTCAATTTCCCCCAAGGATTATCATAAGAATTCCTTCATTACCCCATGGGGGAGTGTTTTACTATAGGGTCATGCCATTTGGTCTGAAAAATACTGGAGTAACCTACCAGTGTGTGATGACCTCCATATTCCATGATATCATCATAAAAATTATGAAGGATTATGCAGATGATTTCCTTGGGAAATCCAAACATCACAAATATCATCTAAAGGTTCTCAAAATTATCTTTAAGCACCTAATCCATTTCCATGTCTAACTCAATGCCAAGAAATATATTTTTGGGGTCCTATCTAGAAAGCTTCTTATCTTTATAATCTCTTTGAGGAATCAAATTAGACCTTACCAAAGTTAGATCGATCCTCAACATGTGACCTCCCACCCACCTTAAGTAACTTTATAGCTTATAGGGGAAGCTCCAATCCATCTATCACTTCATCTCTTAGTTATTAGATAGATGTCAACCCTTTCACCATCTTCTCAAGAAAGATACATATTTTAAGTGGACTAAGGACTATCAAGAAGCCTTTTATTCACTCAAATAATATCTTCTTTCTTCACCTACTCTTACCCATCCTAAATAAGATAAATCCTTATACCTTTATATCTCGACCACTCACCATTCCTTAGGGGAAATGCTCACAAACCGTCATAAATACAGAAAATAGCAAGTTGTCTACATATAAGTTGATTGCTTATAGATTATGAGACTTAGTATACCCATATCAAGAAGCTTTGCCTTGCCTTAGTATTTGTGGCTTCGAAAATTTATCATTACCTCCTCAATCACAAAACCTTTGTCATCACCAAAAATGACCCACTCAAATACATGCACTCTAAACCATACCAAAACCAATGTATGGCTAAGTGTTTCATGATCCTAACTGAGTTTGACCTTGAGTTCCTCCAACATAATTTAATTAAAGGGAAAGTCATTACTAATAAATTAGTTAAAGCTACTTTTCTAGATAAGTAACCACTTCTTGAATTTCCAAATGAGTTCATCCTGACTCTTTCTTAAGAGGACATCACCTACAAAATGACTAGTTTATTTGATGGGTCAAAGTGTCATCCTGGTGGGGGTGCTAGATTTATTCTCATTCCCCTTGATGGTGAACCCTTTATCTTTCTTTCAAACTCAATTTTGAGTGTACCAACAATATCGATGATTATGAATCCCTAGTAATAGGTCTTCAAACTGCTTTAGCTTTGAGAGTTAAGAATATATATTTCTTTGGTAATTACTATAATGTGGTCAACCAGATCAATTGATCCTACCAATGTAATAATGATGTCTTTCAAAAATACAAAAACCTATTAGATGTACTCTTAACATCATCTGATCATTACCTTATCTAACCTATTCCATGATAAACCAATTAGTTCATGGATATAATGGCTTCCCTTACTTCCCATATCCCATTTTAGCATTCCGATTCTAATCTATTTGTCACCATTCATCATTTTATCATACCATCTTATATCCTATTTGAGCTCCATACCATTCATAGTGTGGAGGAATATTCATTTGACATTTGGTATGAGCAAATTCTTGACTACCTCAACCTCAACATCATTCCTCCCAACCTCTTTAGGAATGCTCAAAGAGCCTTTATTCAGATTACCTCTCATTATACCATACTCGAGGGAATATTTTACAAATGTGGTTTTTATATCTTCCTTCTATGTTGCCTATGTCATCATGAAGCTTCCCATGTTATAAAGGAAATGCATGATGAAATTTATGGGGGATACTTTAGTGGTCCAGTTCTCGAAAATGTATCCTTCACCTTGGATATTATTGGCCTACACTAAACCAAGAATATTTTTATTATGTGAAAAAGTTCATGAAATGTCAAAAACATACCAAGTTACATCATGTACTATTCCATAGCCTTCAAGTATCCAAGGACTTTTATCCTTTCTCACAATGGGGACTAGATCTCATTGGGGAAATCAATCCTCATTCTTAAAAATTACACCACTCCATCATTATTACAATCGATTATTTTACCAAGTGGGTGGAGGCTATTCCTCTCATCTTGACCAAAGCCAATAAAATAGTTGACTTTGTCAATCATCATATCATCTATCATTTCGGTGTTCACCATAATATCATCATTAGTAATGGAAAATATTTCAAAAAAAACAAGTCCAAGGTTTTTATGATGTATTGAGCATCAAATTAATATTTTCCTTCCCTTATCATCCACAAGTAAATGGATAGTTAGAAGCCTCTAATAGAATCATCAATAATATGTTAACCAAAATGGTCAATGATTCTGGTTAGGATTGGCATTTGTACATCCTTTTTTCTTCATGGTCCTATCAAACTAACATTCAAAGCTCTATGCGTGGTACCCCTTTCTCTCTAGTCTGTAATGTAGAAGTGGTTTGGCCTCTTGAAGTATAAATTCCCTCTCTTCACATATCTTTTCAAGACAACATTTTTGAGAGTGACTATCATCAATAATGTTTAGCATCACTTGAGCTACTTCATGAGTGTCACCTAGCTATGCTTAACCATCTTTGTGTCTATCAAGGGAGTGTCAAGAATGGCTATAACAAGTACTTGAGAGAATGAGAATTCAACATTGAAGACCCTATCCTAAAGGAAAATCAACATGTGACCAATATGGAGAAAATCAAGTGAGGCAAGTTTTCATTCAATTGGATTAAACCCTACATCAGAACACACAAGTATGGATCAAGAGCTTACCATTTATCCTATTTTGAAGGAAAAATAGAACTTGGGCCTCTTAGTGCTTTTCATCTATGTCCTTTCTTTCGTTAAAAAATGAACAAACTCACCTTTTGTCTAGCTTATGCTCATCCCTTGATTTATGAGACTTTCACCTTCCTCACACATTCATCCCATCCCTTTGAAGATAACTAATTACAACATATAAATGTAGCCTAATCCTAAACATGGGTATGATGGATTTATCCATGGCATGTTTATCATGGATACATTTCATCCTTAATCAGATGGAATCCCATGGTCATTATCTCTCAAAACCACTCCTTTCACTTATCATTAACCTAATTGAGCTCTAAGTTTTTCCCTCATAAAGATAAACCTCTAGGCCTATATATACTTGTCCATATCTAACCTAGTATTAAAATAATTTGGGATACCTAAATATCAATTAGGTCAAATATCTCTAGCATGTATACTACTCCCTTAAAGGATGACTTCCCAAAATATAACTTGGTTAAAAATATAGACTACTCCCTTGAAGGATAGCTACCAAAATAAATAAATGAAAACTTAGACCACTCCCTTGAAGGATGGCTAAGTCAAATTTATCAAATCAATCATTTGAAGCTTCCTACATTGATTAGCTTTATAAACCTATCAAAACCAAGAAACAAAAGACCCTATATCAAATTTAGAATAGGATATCCCAAGAAAGCTACAATCAACTCTCATATATATAACATTAATAGGATTTATACATCGATTACTATACATGTTGCCTTCAAACATGGACTTGTCTATTATTGTTCTTACATCAACTATAAAAGGGGAAAACGCACCCTCAAGAAGTTACACTACCTTTCACACCACCTATCACCTATCTCCTCTTTGTACCATATACAAATCAGGAGATTGGGAGCTTACTTGACACGATGTGATCAAGACACCTTTTACCAACCAATGCATGATAATGTGAAGCATTAGAAAGGATTATGTTCCTTAAGCCAATCTAACATTGGTTTTTATTTATCCTTACCAATGACAAGGCATCATGCCTTTTTATTTTCCTCTCATAACTGGTTGATCTAGACATATGTCTCATGATTTTCATCCCTTTCCCACATCTAGTTTTATTATCTAACTTACTTTATGTGTTATTATCAAAAAATAACTATAAATCATAAAAAAACCATAAGATTCACATAATCATAAACATCACATCGATAATCATATATCCATAAACAATAACCATGATCATAAAATTCATAACCATCTATAAATACACATTGCATCATTATAATCATGTATAACCATTCATCATAACCGTCATCCATAATCATCACATGCCTAAGTTAGTGAGTCTACATATCATAAGAATAATCATAATAAGCATATAAACATCAAAACCATAAACCATGAATCATGAACCATAAAATTACATATACAAACCATAAAACAACATATATATATCATCATCACATCATATAAATCATGTCTCATCAAAATAAAATAGTACATATATTAACGTGCATCTCTCTCTCAAAACATATACATATCACTACATCAGCTCACATGTCTACATAAAAATCATGTACACCTATACATATCATATGATAAATTATGCCCTTGGGGCACCACTACCACCTAGTTCCTACCCCCCTGAGGTGCCTACCTGTCTACCCATAAATGCAATGTACTAACCTATATTCACTATACCTACACCACCTATAAAATTAGGTATGTACTCACCCCGTCAAGGCTCATCAGGATAATGTGTCAAGACTATGGACTTATAATAGTGCAACTCCTCAACTATGGCCAAGTAACATGTTATGGGGATGTTACCTAGTGGTCCTACTAGTGTTATAGCTCTTCCTCCATCCTATCTTAGGGAGTCCCTTTCCTAAGTCAACAAAGCTATTATGGTCCTAGCATTGTCCCTCTTACCCATCACAATGTCAACTTGACCCTATAATGTCATAACCTAGCCCTGTAATATAGCCACCTTCCATTATAAACCTATGAATTGTGCCTATGTAGTGGCTAGTATCACTCCTACCTGTCTATTAAGGCCACCTCCCCTTTCTTGTACCTATGAACCCCCAGTAGTTAGGTTCACATCCATAAGATACCTACCCTCATCATCCCATCCCAAATATACCACTACATATAGGGCATAATACTATGATACATAACCATCGAAAAAACCTACATCATCAGTATTTGTTCTAGTGGGTAACTCCTCATGATCCCGAACCATCTCCACTGGAAATGGCTCTAGAAGAAAAAATTAGCATCCTCTTGCCTATACATCAAGAATGGACCTAGATTCCCTTGTACCAAGCCAAAATACCTACAAACCCTATCAAAAAGGATGAGATTAGTCTCACCTTCTGTCTTGCCAAAAATCCACATGTAGCTCTACGTCAACAAAATGTGTTGAGTATAGTGGGCCCACCTCAAAAACCTGACATATTTCCTCTAAACCACATCTCTAACCACTAAGGCCTCCATTTCCCCTCTGAACCAATCAATATCTCATACACCTCCTCTAGGTCCTATGAGCATGTAATCACTCCTCCATCACATAAATCCCACCTTGAAGTCCATCTAGGCATATCCCTCCCATAATAGCCCCATCAGCCGCAAAACCTAGATGTATTCATAAGCCCAATAATGTAGTATGAACCCTACATTGATATTATACCTTCTATGAGCTTTAAACCCCCACATCTCTCTTATTCTAAAACAATAGCATAGGTACCCAACTTAACACTGTGTGACCTAGTAATATCTTCACCAACACTCCCAATAGAAGATATAAAAACCTCCCACTACTCAAATCTATAATCAAAAAATATGATACTACCATCATCATCATCATCATCAACCTCTGATCATCTTTGACCCTTTGATATAAACGCCCATAGCTAAATCTTCTAGTGTGACACCTAGTAAAGTCTTGATCTTTACCATATAAAAGCTCCATGTGCTTGTCTCTCTCTTCCCTCTCAATGTGATATATCAGCTCCCCATAAATGGGAAAACATGTGATCATATGTACATCCTTTATCAATATAATCATCTTTCTAGTTTATAGGAAAAATGTATTCATGGTCAGATCCAATCTCTTGATGAGGGCCATAATCATCACCGCATCTCATGGCACATGTTGGTAGTGTATCATCACATCAAGGCTGACCACCTCCATGTGAGCCTAGTCTCCATCTGTCATCCCATGATGGATCTATGAAAAGATCTAAGGAACCCAATCTCCCATTTAAATCTAATCTTGTGCTTATAAAATTCAATATACCAAACACCATTAGTTTTCTACAGATTAGTTTACCAATGGATAATATCCTTTCACCCCACTTCACCTACCTATTTGCAGCTATTTTCTCTTTATGATTAACATATAAATCTATTTTTAACCCACCTTAAACCCAATCTACACTTATAATTCTAATGCTAAAACACTTTTAACTCAACTATTTCCTTTACCTTTTATCAAAAACACTTGACCATTCAGTCAACTACTAGTAGTCACTATAACCACTAAAGGTCAACTTCTTAATTAGCCTACTATATTTGACTATCGATGGTCAACTAAGATTATCAATGATCATGTATGGCAATTGATGGTCACTATGTGTGACCACTGGTGGTAAATCCTAAATCTTACCTACCTAGCCATCCATATCTAGCCAACTAATTATCCTAACTTTATCCTTTACCCTACCGATAACCTACCCACCTTCCTAATTTCATTTTTCACTCACTAATTTTAAAAATATAAACCCTAATACCCAATACCTATGGAAAACCCAAATCCCTCCCCAAATGAACCACAGATCAACAAAATTTAACTAACATGACCAAATCAAACAAATCTATCAGCTTAGTGTATCCCTTACCTCGTTAGTCAACCATCATCAAGGAGTAATATTAGGTCCTATTGCTCTATCATGCCCTTATCTTCCTTACATCCTTGTTCCAACACTGGTCAAACTCGACACAAATCTCACACTCAACCACTTAGCAACTACCTTGCCAGTATTCTTACACCAAATGCCAAGTATAAGTACTCATTATCAAGAGTCAAGAGTCCAAAAGTAAGTAACCAAAATGACTCACCATTTTCACTTTTGACTACCCCACTTTTAGTGTTTTTTCCCTAACCATTGATGGTTAGGATGATCATTGACAGTCACATTCAAAACCCTTGATCATTGAAAATTAAGATGCCTACTTTTTAAATTTTATGTATCTACATATTTTAGTTCCTCCCTTTGGATTTAAGCTTCTCTACCATCCAAACCAACCAAGTCCACCTTGACATTGACCATTTTGGCCCAAACTATAGCAATTTTTTTATAACCTTGCCTTGGTTCTTTTTGCCCACACTTACCAACACTGCCATGTTGAACATTTAAATTTACACCACCTAGTACACACCAAACCATTTATGTTTTTCTTCAAAATATTTCCTACCTTAGATACCTAGGGAAAAATCAACCCTATCTAGGATACTTGATTTAAATAACTCAATTAGCTATGCCTAACATTTTGGCTTGGTTATCCCATCACTTGTCCTTCTAGAACCAAACCCTTTATTTTTACCAACTATGGAAACTTATTCTATGTATGATCCTCGCTATCACACTTGGTCACATTATATGTGCATGTTTGTGCTTCAAATTCCAAACCACCATTGTCACCAACCTTATGACTCACCATAAACCACTTTTCAAACCTCCACCCAACTTTATTTCACCTCATCGACTCTCATTTTGAGGGCAAACATCTCCTTTCGTACTCAAGGAAACCAAACCTTTGACCCCTAATCTATTTTTATTTTATATCTTGCTAACACAAACTACACTTGATAGTTTTAGATGTCAAACCACCCCTATATCAAACCATTACCCAACCTATGACCATAATACTGATTCAAGTTAGCTAACTAGCTAAACCAACTCACTAACCTACAATTTTTACCCAACTTGACCTTCGACACTCAACCATCGATGGTCACCCTAACCATTGATGGTAAGGTCCCTACCACCTAAGTACTCAAATTGAGTCTATATTTATATCAAAACACATCATAATTTAATTCATGCATTGAATTAATATATCAAGAATTAAATTTGTGTAATGAATTTCACCCCTTATATTTCCTGTACCTCCATCTATTTGTCCCATAAAAGAGAGGAGCAGGAGCTGAAAAAAGTATTGATCATCCATTTAACAAGTAGGCTATCAACTAATAATCATCAATAGATTATGACATCAAGATCATATTTTTTAGGGCTTCACTCTAGCAAGTCAACAACCATGATAGAGATCTGAACCTCTACCAAAATTATTCTTTAGGAAAAAGTACCATTACACTACCAAAATTGCTTCTCATTCTACCATCAGCTATCAAACAACTAGTTAATTATATTTTTGGTCTCCAAGTTCTAATTATCTAGTTTTTGACATCTCTACCTAAATTAGGCACTTTTACATCACATCTTCTAAGCCCCTAACCTTATCTAGATCTCCAACACACTTATTGACTTAAATAACACAAGTTTTCTAAACACCATCATAACCCACAACATCCACCAATGGTCACCCTAACTGTCAACAATCACCTTCATTTATTGATGGTCACTATGTTAAGAAATAACAACAAGCTATTTCTACCTACCTACCCACAACCAAATTCCACTTTCTGACTCTCTACCTATTTATGGAATCCCCACCTATTTTTTAAACCTAACATGACCTGTTTAACATTAGTATTGACCTAATTATTTCTATAACTAGTCTATTTTATTTATCAATAATTTATTTCTTCTTGCATTTCCTTTAAGTCTCTTATATCACTTGATGCAAGTATCTCATCTTTATTTCTTTCAACTTAATTTTTTTAAAAGAGAGCTTGACAGCCTCCTAATAAGCTCACGCTTCTTGGATTTGGCTCATGCTAGGTAATCCACCTTGCTATCCATCTAACAACCCATTTATTTTGGTATTTTCTTATTTGTAGGTCATTCTTCCCAAGACAAAGAGGAGCTCTTCACAATCATCTAGATCATGTGCACATAAACAAATAGGTTCTTCTACCATACCTATATTTAGTTTGTTACTTCTTTTATAACTATAAAAATAAACTAAAATTGAGAGAAACACATGGGCACATGTCACTAAATTTGAGTAAAGAAGACATACAATGACATGTTTAAATGTGCATATATGCAAGAACCAATAAACTTGGCTTAGATCCACATAAAATGACATGTTCAGATATCCACATACATAATCAAGAAATCACACACAAGGGAGATGGGCACATTTCCAAGGCATATATGAATAGAAGTGGTGTAGAGCCAAAGAGCAATGGCATATTCAAATTCCCTATAATAAAAGAAGCATGTATAATATAATCAGGTTTAAACTAGGAAAATTAGAAATGAAAACATGTATGAATGTAGTAAAAATCTGTGTAGTAGCTAGGATGTACATATGCTAAGCCTAAACTAGTGATAGTTGACAAAAAATGAGTATGTGTAGCAATGATCAATATCAAGATATAACAATGATAAAACTAGAATATAAAGAATATAAGGACAAAACCTAGTAATATAAACTATGTATAATATTCCTCCAAGTGGGTGAATTTGTCAAATTAGTAACCCTAAATCAATGTACATGCCCCCATTGGGTAGATCATAGAAATTATAGATCAATGTAGTGGACCTGAGTCTTGTAATTAATCTACAAGCACTAAACAAGAACCAGTGAAACATGTATGTATGATAAAATTGACTATACTAAGATAGGTATCATATGTAGTTTCTATAAAATACAATAAATTTGAACATAACAATGCATAAAATCTATAAATTTTGTGTTTTTTGAGTAATATTTGAATATTTTTTGTGATTTAGCATGTTGTATTAATTTTTTTTATTTTCTAGATATAAGTTATGTATAATAAAATGAAAATAGAATATTTAAAAGGAACAAGAGAGAAGAAATTTTATACAAGAAAATATAAATCATACTAACTAATGAGTCACATGGAAGACTCACTATCATTATGTCCTATGTCAAAAATAAGAATGGGAATCTCTCATGCAATGTGAATGCTACGTTGTAGTTGAAGGTTGTTATAGTAGGAATCTAAGTATTATTCATCATCAAAACATAATAACCTATAATGCTAGAGGGAATTTCTCATACTATGGATTTGACCTTTTTGAATTATGATTTAACATATTAATTATGAATTTTCCCCTTGAAAATGGGCTTCTTATGTTACATCTTAATTTATCACTAAGCTAATTTACCTAATTATCTATGAATTATTATGGTTTTTAGATTTATTCTTTACATTTTAACTAAATTATAACTTATTAGTTTTTATGGGACAATTGTATTTAACTTGGATTTCAAGATTTAATTTCTATGAGTTGGTTATATTATGAATTATTTACATAATGATTATGTTAAATTTATTGTTACAACAATATTTTATGATATATATCATGATGTATTAGACTAACAACCTTCTTATCATGAGTTAGATGTAGGAGAGTTCATCCCTCACAACATGACAGAGGGAGATCATCATTGAAGAGGGTGACGTAGATGGAGATGGTGAAGGATGACAGAGGAATTGCTAAACACATGCACACACCACATTATATTTTATATGTTATATGCATTGTGTGTTTAGATTGTTAGATTTAGTATATTATTAAAGTTAATTTTAGTTAATATTAGAGTTTGCATGTTAGGAAATGTTAGGACTTAGATACTAATAAATTTTCTATGTGATTGCATTTTGTATATTTTACGTAGATTTAGTGTGTAATGTTTATATTAGATTTATTTAATTATGTTTGTTAATTATTACAAGAATGCAAACACATAAAAATGATATCTAGTTACAATTATATATAGTATAAACAAAATGTCTTTAAAATATTTTAGACCATTAATATTTTAATTATTAATATTCAAGAATATAGATATACACATGAAGCTATTAAGATAACGAAATACATAGATAGCCTATATAAACTAGTAATAACAAAATAACTATCTTTTTATGATTAAAATAAATAATTATTTGTATTGTCATTTTGATGTAAGAAGATAATTGATGTTGTGTTAGTCAGATTGTCA
>JARHVA010007584.1:522500-552500 GCA_037957365.1 Torreya grandis | reverse complement strand
ATCTGGTGAAGAGATTTGATTGGCATACAATTATTTGTTGGATTGAATAATCAAATCTTAACTTTGTTTTAACTTGGAATGCCATATTTGGGAATGGTAGGACCCTATGCTTGAAGAAAATTATTGAAAAATTGTTGAATAGCCTCTTAATATTTTTTGGAAGTGCTTTTGGGTTTTAGTGACCTATCTAAGTCCTCTCAAATAAACTAGAGATAACTAGAGGCTTTTTTAAGCCCTTTTTTTCAATTTTTTCCTCCACATGGGTGATAGTATATGGCCTGGGCACCTAGAAAAATTATAAATTTTGATTCTTACCATGAAAATGATCTCAAAATGTTTTAATGGGTTCATTTTACAATATCAAGATCTTGTATAAAATATCAAGGACTGAGTAGCTCTGGATCTCCACTTCCATTTTTTTATCTCTCCTCCATTGGCACCCTATACAGCCTAAGAAGATAAAATATTTTGTTTTTGGCACCAAAATTCAAATTTTAGTGATTTTTTTAATTATAAGGCATACTAATGGTGGTTTGAAAATTTCAAGGGCTTGAGAAGGCTTCCTTCAACCTCTAACAACAACTCTGCTCCCACATGTGTGCACTAATAACATAAGAGAAACTACATGTCCATATTTTTTTGTATATAGTTTTAAAAAGTATTTTAAAAATAATTTATTTTTTAATTATATTTATTTTTATTCAAATAAGGAAGGGCCCCACCTTTTATTTTAAATATTTTTAATCCAAAAGTAGTAAAAAAGTTAATTTATTTACTTTATGAATTTACATGTTGTGTGTGTGTGTGTGTATTAAAAATATTATCTAAAAAAATAAATATCAATTATTTCATGCAATTATTTAATTAAATTCATATATGAGTTGGTGATCCTTACTTTACTAAAACTTACAACTACGAAGATGTCAAAGTCAAAACCCCTTAAAAATTTTCTTTTTTTTTCTTTTTTTTTTTGGTAAAATTAATTACAATTTAACTTAAATTTAATTCCAATTTTTGGTTTTCATGCCAAATTTTAAGGTGTTTAAAACCCTAGTTAACCTGTCAAACATGTTTCAATTTTTAACCAAGTGAATGTTCTAACAAACATAGTCATGTAACGAATCAATATATAGGTTTTGCATAATTTAGATGAATTAGAGTGGTCCATTTTTTATTTTAAAACCTCTGATTGTAAGTTTTATATAATTTTTAATAATAGTTTCCAAGTGGTCATTTCGAGTGTGACTCTTTCGACACATAGATTAGTGCAAGTTTAACTCAAATTTTTACATTATTTGGCATCTAAATTGTGTAATTAAGTATCATTGCATTTATAATTATCTTTAATTTGAAAAAATGTTCAAAAATTCATTTAAAATTTTATAATTTGTTAAATCATTCATTTTTTAGTGTATTTTTGTGATACGACACTCAATTTTATCACACTCTTTTGCAAATTTCTTACTTTGTCTATCATTAAATTAAAAAATTATTGTGTGTTTAAAATTTAAAATTTGTTTTACTATCAAATTAATATAAAATTCACACTAAAGCATTTCTTTTTAAGTGTTTTTTATTGTCTTATTTAAAGGAAAGTTATGGCTTCGCCTCAGTTTTCTTTAGATAAATCTAGATTGCTTAATGGAAATAACTAAAATATATGGAAAATTAATGTTAAATTCAAATTTATGGCCCATAAGTTATGGAATGTTATCATTAGGATTGAAAAAAACCCTTATAAATTGCATGTGACCATTGGGCTTACCAATGCATTTGAACATAGATCACAAGAAGCTATGTCCATTATCTTGTAGAGTGTTAATGATGAATTCGTTCTCCATATTGGTAATTAGGTGTCTCCTATAAATGCTTATAAATTATTTGAATCTATGTTTGAGGACACTCATATCTCGAATATTATTAAGTTAATTCTTGAATTGTTAACTACACCTATGAAAGGTGATGAGAAAGTTGTGAATTTTTTTGTTAAAAATTAAAAACATTAAAGCTTAATTAGATGGATGTAATTATAATTTGATGTAGGATCAATTGAATTATTTTATTATTCATTTAAATATTCATGAAATGGTTTAAAATTTTATTTAAATTTTTAATTATAAGTATCAAACTGAGCAAGATATCCCTAACCTTATCACCTTTTCTATTCTTCTAATTCAAGAAGAGAAAGTTTTGACCAATTATAATTCTAAAGAGAATGACACTTGATAAATTATTACTTTAAATAATGTTTGTGATAAAACTAAAAATCATAATTCTAACCTTAATTCTACTAAAGGCAAATATGATAATAATAAATATTGTAATAAGAATCATAAACCTAAGTTTATTGAAAATTATAATTTATATGGTAAATTTGGTCATAAGAGGGAGACATGTTATTAAAATTAGGATAGAAATAAATATCAAACTTTTAAAAATAAAAAAGCGATTAAATCTAATCAAAACAAGAAAAAAAATAAAAAATGTAATCAAAATAACAATCAAGATTCAAATGTTATTGCTTCACATGCTACTTTATTTGTTTCAAATGAAAGTGAGTGGATCTTAGATAGTGGTACATCACACCATATAACATTATTAAATGATATTTTATTTGATTATAGATATATATCTGAAATAATATACTTAGGAGATCAATCTTTTTTAGAAGCAACTAAACATGGAAAACTAATGTTTTCAAAAGTCATTAGAAATGATGTTTTCTATGTACTTAAGCTTAAAAGGAATTTGATATCTTATTATCAAAATAAAAATGATAATTTCATTGTAAAATTACTTAAATATATCTTTTATATTAGAAATAAATTTGGTTCCTTGATTTTTGAAGGTGTTTAAAAGAATGGTTTAAATATCTTTGCTCCTTCTTCTACATGTTTTCTTTCATCGTATAGTAAGAATGAATATCAATTATGGAATGAAAGATTAGGACATATTAATTTTATAATTTTACATAATAATTATATGAATAATATTATTTTTGTACTTTTTTATATCCCCTCTCACCATAAAGCTTGTGAGGGTTGCTTACGTGATAAGCAACATACTGACCCCTTTCACAAGAATCATGATGGGAATTCCTCACATCGTTTATAATTGATTCATAGTGATGTTATAGGACATATTGAATTTGTATATCTTAATGGTTCTTTGTATTATACTAATTCTATTGATGATTACACTATAATGATCTGATCTTTTTTCCTTAAAAATAAATATAATGTGTTGTCTAAATTCAAAGAATTTAAAGATAGTGTTGAAAATCCATCTGATTTTTTTATTAAGAGATTAAGAACTAATATTCATGGTTAATATGTTAGTAAAAAGTTTTATTCTTTTTGTATTAATTTAAGTATTTAATGGTAGCTAACAACTCCCTATTCCCTTCACCAAAATGATATTGCTAAAAGGAAAAACTGCACCATCATAGAAATAGTTAGAATAATGTTGCAATATGCAAATATTCCTTATTTTTTATGAGCTAGAGCCATTACTATTGTTGTGGATATTATAAATATATTCCCTACCAAATATTTGTGTCTTTATACCCCATTACAAATGTGGACTAAAATTAAATCTAGTGTGGCTCATCTTAGGATCTTTGGTATTTCTAGTTCTATATTTATTCCTAAAATTAAAAGAAATAAGCTTGATCCCACTTCTTATTCTTGCATTTTTGTAGGTTATGGAAATAAGACAAAAGGTTAGAGTGTGTATGATCCTTATAAATATCATATCATTGAAAATATAAATGTTTTTATTATTTAAAAATCTATTTGTGAGTACTAAGTGGATCCTCCTCAGTGTTTTTCTATTGATGAACCTAACTCTCATGTTTCTCCTTTTCGAAAATATTGTCACTGATGTCAAAGTCTAGCATTATTGGTGATAAAGGCCCCATTGTATTTAATGTTTTTTGTAATAGATATATCTTGGCTAATGTGAGTTAATATTTATTTAATATTAATGAATATATTTTTGGTTGCATATGAGACAAAAAAAGGGCCCATGGAGAAGTCAAAGAGCCATGGGGTAAAGAAAAATAAGGATGGGACACATTTTCCCATGAAGAGTCATCTTGGGGAATTCTAAGAGTCAGCAAGTGAAGACAAAAGAGGAAGGGCACAATTTCTCATGAAGGGACACTTTGAGGAATACAAAAAGTCACCAAGATAAGGACAAAAGAGGGAATGCCATTTTTGATCATGAAGGGTCACTACATAACTTTTCAAAGGCAAGGATATGAAGGGTCATACAAATTTGGCACCATTTTCCATGACATTGAAGGGTCACAAAGGGGGAAGGCCAAAGGTCATTTTGAAAGCTATAAATAAAGGCTTAAGAAGCCATTTGTAATATGAGTGAGATATGTTGATTTGATATTGTAATATCTAGCTTAGAAGAACAATTGTGAGAGATGAATATGATTTGTATTTGTTATATCGAGCTTATAAGAGCCAAGGTGAGAGAGAGAGGAAAGAGATGTTGTATTGAACTATCATTTGTTGAGATAGAAACATTGAGAGATATGTGTGTGGTATACACAAAGGGGTTGGTGCTCCTATGGGTTGGTGCTTGGCAAAGGGGTTGGTGTTGTTGTGGGTTGGTCCTCATGAATTTTTGCTGGGTTGGTCCTCATGAATTTTTGCTGGGTTGGTGCTCCTATGGGTTGATGCTCACAAATAGTTGGTGGGTTGGTGCTTAACAAAGGGGTTGGTGCTCCTGCAAGTTGGTGCTTGTGAATATTGTTTGGGTTGGTGTTCATTCATATACTTTAGATTATTCTCTATGGTTTTTCCCACATTGCATTTCCATGTTATATCTCGTGTCTCTCTCTATCTTGTGTGGTGTTTATTGTTTGAGTTTTATTACATATATTAAATGTTTGATTAAGTGGAATTTGGTTAAGGGAAAGTTTTATAAGATATATGATATACTTATTCACTCCCCCCTCTCAGTATATCTCATGCTTAATAATTGATATCAGAGTAGGTTCTTTTTTGAAAATTTTTATAGCTTGAAGGTAGATTGGGAAAGCACGATGGATAGGTCACAAGAAGGATTTTCTACAAATAAGGCACCTTTCTTTGATGCGATGAATTATGATTTTTGGAGCATGAGAATTAAGGTTTATTTGTTGGCCCTTGGATTCAACATATGGAAAGCAGTGGTGGAGGAATACGAAAAGCCATAGACATCTAAAATTACTCCAGTAGAAAAGAAGGCAAGTGAATGTAATGCTAAAGCTTTAAATGCTATTTTATGTTGTTTATGTGAATCTAAATTTGTTAAAGTTATGCAATGTAAATCTGCTCATGACACTTGGGTAAAACTTGAGAATATTTACAAAGGTGATGGAAAGGTTCAGCAAGCTAAGCTATAGACTTTTAGAAGATAGTTTAAAAGTTTGAAGATGGAAGAAGAAGAAGATATAGCAAGTTATCTCTTACAAGTTGATCAAATAGTAAATCAGATTCAATGTCTTAGAGAAACATTGGAAGAGTCAATAGTGGTGCAAAAGTTTTTGAGATCTCTACCAATGAGATATGATGCAAAGGTTTTGGCAATTGAGGAGATGAAGAATTTAGGTAAGCTAAAGATCGATGAGCTTCTTATTTGGGATCAACCAACAAACTTGATTACTTTTATGTAAGCAATTAAACTAGAATTGAAAGCAACTAGAATCAGAAATAATAAAGAATAAGAGATACAAGAAACCACCCTAAAATTTTTTATTAAACTCTTCTAGAAGGAAATACAATGAAGAAAATCACACTTTCTTCTCACAGCTCTCAGATGTATAGATCTCTTTCCCTTAAGAGTTTACAATCAATTCCAACAACCTGGATTGATACACACATATAAAATATGTCTTGTATTGTTATTTCTTACACACTTGCAAGTACACAAGATATGAAGATCTATCCCTATTATATAAGATTAGGGATCATGAGCAATGCATTAACAACCATTAGATACACCTCCTAATCAAAGGCTTAAAACAGTCTTGCCAAAAATATAAATGTAGACTTACAACTAACAGCTCAACTTATCATGCAAACAATCTGTTCCATCCACAAAAATAGACTTTATGGATGCATAAGTGACCGAAATCGGTCCCTAATTGCCTGCATATGACCGACATCAGCTGACTATAACTGATGTCAACAACTACTGGTTGACTCCTTGCCACCATCAGTGACTGTGTGAATCTAATAACTTCAGCATCTGCTCATCTGGTGAAGATTTTAGCTCCACACCTTAACAATCTCCCACTTGGAGATAAATAGCTACACCAGTACCTATATAGCAACATCTTATAGCTTCTCCATCTTCAAACTCAATCTTGAAGACCAACAAAAGTTGAATGAAGATTCAACTTCTCCTTTATTATCAGCTTTGTTAACATATCAGTAGGGTTCTTATCTGTATGGATCTTCTCCAGCTTCAATTGACCATCCTCCAATACCAGTCTTATGAAGTGGTACCTAAGCTGTATATGTTTAGTTCTTGAATGAAAGGCTAAATTCTTAGCCAAATGAATTACACTTTGACTATCACTGTATAGTCTGCAACTCTCTTGCTCCTTTCCCAACTCTTCTATGAACTGTGTCATCCATATCATCTCTTTGCTAGCCTCTGTGACTGTAATGTATTCTGCCTTTGTAGTAAACAAGGCAAAAACCTTCTACAACTTTGAAATCCAGCTAACCGCCATTCCACCAATAGTGAAAAAATATCTTATGGTGCTCCTCATGCCATCTAAGTCACCTACCATATCTGAATCTAAATAACCATGTAGAGAAGCATTTGACCCTCCATAGCACAAATGTCTACTACTAGTCCCTCTCAGATATCTGAGAATCCACTGAACTGCTTTCCAATGCTCCTTCCCTGGATTGGCCATATACTTACTAACAACTCCCACTACTTGGGCAATATCTAGTCTAGTACATACCATTGCATACATTAAGCTCCCAACTACGAAAGCATATGGAACTCTACTCATGTACTCTACCTCATCATGTGAATTAGGACACTGTTCTTTGCTCAACTTGAAGTGTCCAGCCATAGGTGTACTCACCAGTTTTGCATCCTGCATGTTAAACCTCTCCAACACCTTGTTCTCATAATCCTCTTGAGACAAAATCAACCTGTGATTTTTCTTGTCTCTCTTAATACTCATTCCAAGGATTTTCTTTGCTACTCCCAAATCCTTCATGCCAAATATGTGAGCTAATTTCACCTTAAGCTCAGAGATATCCTACATGTGTGATCCTACAACTAGCATATCATCTACATACAACAACAAGATAATATATCTACCATTAACCAATCTCTTAAAATAAATACAATGGTAAGATTGACATCTACTGTAGCCATGCTCAGTCATAAACCTATCAAATTTCAAATACCATTGTCTAGGAGCTTGCTTGAGACCATACAAGCTTTTCTTCAATCTGCACACAAGTTTCTCCTTACCTTTGACCTCAAATCCTTCTAGCTGATCCATATATATTTTTTCATCCAAATATCCATGAAGAAATGATGTCTTAACATCAAGCTGCTCAAGATGCAAATCCTCAATAGCAACTAAAGATAATACAGTCTGAATAGAATTCATTTTAACTACAAGAGAAGAAATCTCACCAAAATCAATACCTGGTTCTTGTGCAAATCCTTTCACTACCAACCTAGCCTTATATCTCATATATCCATCCTCACCTTCCTTTAACCTGTAGATCCATCTATTCTTCAGTGTCTTCTTTCCCTCTGACAACTCAACCAAATCCCATGTTTGGTTCTCTTTCAAGGAATCAATTTCCTCTCTCATGCCAAGCTCCCACTGATTCTTGGATTCCACCTGTATTGCTTCATCAAAACTCTCTAGCTCTCCACCATCAGTAAGAAATAAATAAAATAATGAAGGGGAATATCGAATTGGAGGTTTACTTACCCTTACTGACCTCTTGATGGGCATCTGAGACTCATTTCTTGCTTGCTGTCCACCCAAATTCTCTGACAGTGACCGACCTCGGTCACCTCCAGGCCTGTAACTAACCAACATTGGTTCCACATGACCGACCTTGGTTCCTTTCTGACCGATGTTGGTCACTGTCTGATTGACATCAGTTCCTTCATTACCGACGTCAGTTCCTACTTGACCGATGTCAGTCTTTATGTTTTCCTTTCTATGATTATTCTTTTGCGTGAGCTCATTTTGGACCGTCACCTCATCCAATTCTTCGTGGCCCTGCTCAAAATTCTTTAGCTTCTTGAGATGATCACTATACATCAATTTTTCATTGAAAATAACATCACGGCTCCTAATTATTTTGTTAGTTCCTAGATTCCAAAACTAGAATATAAAATTATCAGAGCCATAACCAATAAATGTGCATCTCATGGACTTAGCATCCAGCTTCTTTCTATTTTCCTTATCAACGTGCACAAAAGCTTCAGAACCAAAAACTCTGAGAATTGAAAGATCTACCTTTTTACCTATCCACGCCTCTTCTGGAATTACACTATCTAGAGCTGTAGAGGGTCCTCCGTTAATCAGGTAAACTACAATATCTACAACTTTTGTCCAAAAATATAAGGGCAAACCAGCATGCAATCTCATACACCGTGCACACTCCATTATTGTTCTGTTCATACTTTTAGCAACTCCATTTTGCTGAGGTGTCCTTGGAACCATCCTTTTCTTGCGTATTCCATTCATATAAAAATAACTTCTAAACTTATTGTTGCAGTACTCACCACCATTGTCAGATCTAAGGCACTTCAATCTCTTGCTTGTTTCATTCTCAACTAAAGATTTGCAAATCTTAAAAGTGTCAAAAACATCATATTTCTTCCTTATGCAATAAACCCATACATTTCTTGTAGCATTATCAATGAAATTAACATAATACTATGATCCTCCAATATAAGCTACCTGAGCTAGTCCCCACACGTCTGTGTAAACAAGCTCCAACTTGTGCTTCCTCTTTGTTGGCCCAATTTTAACAAACCTTACTCTCTTCTGTTTTCCAAAAACACAATGCTCACATAAATCTAGATCTATGCTTTTCAAATCTGAAAGCTTACCTTTCGACTTAAGAATAGTCATTCCCTTTTCACTCATGTAGTTGAGCCTCTGGTGCCACAACTTTGCATTCACATCTGAAGTATATAATACAGAAGGAAAATAATCAGTAATACAATTACATAAATAGAGAGTACCTACTCTCTTACCTCTGAATAATACAAGTGCTCCCTTGGTAACCTTCCAAGATTCAGCTGTGAGAGTTACTGTACAACCCTCATCACCCAACTTTCCTATAGAAATCAGATTCCACTTCAGGGGTGGGACATGCATGACATCTTTCAACACCCATGTGATGCCATTCTAAAATTTTAGCTACACTTTTCCTTTGCCAACAATTTTATAAGGCTCATCATCCCCTAAATAAACTTTTCCAAAATCTCCCTGGACATAATCATTGAAAATTTCTCTATTTGGGGTAGCATGGAAAGAGGCCCCAAAATTTAAAACCCAAGATTATATTTTATTATGTAAAGAAAGTGAAAGAGCATATTGTGCAACAATACCTACAACTTTTTCTTCTTCATTACCTTCATGCTGATTCTCTTCATTAACCTTCAACCAACAATCTCTCTTTGCATGTCCTCTCTTTCCACAATTCCAACATGTTATCTTTCTTTTTCCATTTCTGGATTTGGATCTATTGCTCATTTTTGACTTAGACCTTGATCTCCCTTGCTTGGCCTTCTCTCTTTGCCTTTCCCTACTTTCAAAACTTAAAGCATTCCCTGATGTTTCCCCTATGCTTTTCTTGTGAGTCTCTTCATTCAGGATTACGCTAACAACATCATCTACTTTCAAGATATTTGTAGCAGATGCAGTATTACTAACTGCCATTACTAAACTATGCCAACTTTCAGGCAAATAGCATAAAATTAAAAGAGCTTTAATTTAATCATCAAAAACTATTTTGAATGAATTTAATTGATTTACAATTCCATGGAAATCATTAAGGTGATTAGATACAGATCCACCTTCCTGTATTTGTAAATTAAATAACGGCTTCATAAGATATAACTTATTTAAAGCTAAGGGCTTTTCATATAAATTTGCTAAAGTGTCCATCAACTCTACTATTGTCTTTGCCTGTGATAAGTTGGAAATCACAGTAGATCCCAGACTTAATCTTATAGATCCAAGAGCCTTTCTATCAAGAACTTCCCATTTTTCATCTTCCATATCTGTGGGCTTTCTATCAACCCCACCCAACAGTAAGTATAGATCTTTCTGATATAGATAATCTTCTATCTGCATTCTCCATAATTGGTAATTCTTGCCATTAAAGTTCTCTATTCTCAATTTACTTTCTTCTGCCATTCCTTCTCCCACTCAAACAGAAACCCCTGTGAGTGACCTGTAATCAACAAACACTAACCAAATTTGAAACACCTGTTAGTCAACCTAAGCTCTGATACCACTTGTTGGGGATCAACCAACAAACTTGATTACTTTTATGTAAGCAATTAAACATGAAATTAAACTAGAATTGAAAGCAATTAGAATCAAAAATAGCAAATAATAAGAGATGCAAGAAACTACCCTAAAAACTTGTATTAAACTCTTCCAGAAGGAAATACAATGAAGAAAATCACACTTTCTTCTCACACCTCTTAGATGTACAGATCTCTTTCCCTCAAGAGTTAATAATCAATTCTAACAACCTGGATTGATACACACATATAGAATATGTCTTGTACTATTTCTTACACACTTGCAAGTACACAAGCTATGAAGATCTATCCCTATTATATAAAATTAGGGATCATGAGCAATGCAATAACAACCATTAAATACACCTCTTAATCAAAGGCTTAAAATAGCCCTGCCAAATATAGAATGCAGACTTACAACTAACAACTAAACTTATCATGCAAATAATCTATTCCATCCATGAAAATAGACTTTTTGGACACACAGGTGACCGATGTCGGCTGACTATAACTGACATCGGCAGTTACTGGTCAACTCCTTGTTGTCATCAGTGACTGTGTGAATCCAACAATTTCAGCATTCGCTCATCTGGTAAAGCTTTTAGCTCCACACCTTAACACTTCATGGTATTCTCACGGCATATGAGATGCAAATAGAAAAAGATAAACCCTCAAAGAGAGAAGTGGATTTCAAGACATCAAAGAAAGAGAAAGCTGAGATTCAAAAATCAAGTGATAGTTCTAGTGATGATGAAGATGACAATGGAACACTTTTCATTCGCAAGCTGAAAAGGGGAACAAGTAAATATCAAGGAAAATTAACTTTTAAATGTTTTAATTCTGGAAAGATTGGACATTTTTTAGCTAGATGCCCAAATAAGGGTAATGATGATGAAGAAGAAAATCCTACATACAATAAGAATTTCAAAGGCAAGTCTAAGAAGGGATTCAAGAAGAAGAGCCTGTATTTTAAGGATCCTAACTCAGTCGAAGATAGTGGAGTCAATGATTCAAAAGAAGAAGATATTTTATTCATGGCCATCCATGAAGATGATCAAGAATAAGAAGATGAGGAATTTGAAGTAAATATGGAAGGAGAACTCATTTGTGCCCTTGAAGAGTTAAAATTTATTGAGAAGAAGAATCAAATATTAAATTGCCAGATCAAGAAAAATGAAAAGGAGTCAAAGGAAATTATTGATGATCTAACAACACACTTCGAAGAAGCCAAGAAGAATGAAGATCTCACAGCACTGTTGGAAATAGCAAGAAAAGAATGTCAAAGATATGTTATTGAAATTACCTCTTTAAAAGAAGATATTGAGAAAGGAGTCAATGATAAAGTAGTTAGTGATTCAAAATTTGAGGATAGCACTAACATGCTGAATAAGATATTTGAAAGTCAAAAAGAAAATTCAGATAAGATAGGGATTGGATTTGAAAAGAAAAAGAGCTATGCTGAAGCTCTTACAAAAGAGGAAACAAGGGAAGAAGTTTTAAATAGAGAAGGCTAGAGGGAACAAAGCTAAAAAAGGCAATCAGGTCAGAGATATACAGACAAGTCTTATTTTATGGCTATTATTTTTATTGTAATGGATATGGTCACAAGAAATTAGAATGTAGAAAAAGATCTAACAATTTTAGAAATAAGGAGAAGGAAAGTCAAGTAGAGTCAAGCAGAAGCCACAACTCTTTTGCTCCTCTATTAAGCTTTGATGAAGAGACCATAGTATGCTATAAGTGCAATAACTTTGGAAACATAGCTTAGTATTGTAGAAGCGTGTTCGAGTTAGTCAAGAAGGATTAGAGTTTTAAAGCAACATTCATTAAGAAGAAGGTCTAGATATGTTCATGGCAGAAGAAACAACTTGAAGATTTTATGATGGTTCATATAGCTTTGCATGTAAGAAATAAAGATTAGCCATCGTTAATTGATAGTGGATGTTTGAGGCATATGACAGGAGATAAAAGTAAGTTCATATCTCTAAAGAAGATCAATGGTGGCACAGTGAGATTCAGAGATAAAACCACTGCCAGGATAGCCAGAAAAGGTACTTTGAGTTTGGATTATGGTAGAACTAAGACTAAAAATGTTTTGTATTTAAAAGGTCTTAAGCATAATATATTGAGTGTTAATCAAATATGTGATCAAGGATACACATTAAAGTTTCATGCTAAAGGTTGTGAGAAAAAAAAAAGACTCAAATGAGTTGATTGCAGATGCTCAAAGGACAAGGAACAATGTTTATGTATTGTCAGATATCTTCTCAAAGGCACGATCAAAGGACACATTCAAAGATCTGTGAGATGAGTTGGGAGTAATTTCTATTACTTCTTTCCATTGATGTTCATCATCAGTTAAGGGGGACCTAAGTGTTAGCTCCAAGTAGGCCCTTTTCCATTGATGTCAAAGGGGGAGAATAATAGGTACAGGGAACAGGTACAGGTTGCTATAGTAAGGGGAAGTTACTGTATGTTTTTAGATGATAACATGTGCAGGTGACAAGATGTGGTAGTTTCAGGATTGAGGTTGCCATCAATGACAAAGGGGGAGATTGTTTGAAATATTGTCATTGATGTCAAAGGTCTAGCATTATTGGTGATAAAGGCTCTATTATATTTAATATTGTTTGTAATATATATATCTTAGCTAATGTGAGTTAATATTTATTTAATATTAACAAATATATTTTTGGTTGCATATGAGATAAAAGAAGGGCCCATGGAGAATTCAAAGAGCCATGGGGTAAAGACAAAAGAATAATGAGATGCATTTTCCCATGAAGAGTCATCTTGGGGAATTCCAAGAGTCACCAAGTGAAGACAAAAGAGGAAGGGCACAATTTCTTATAAAGGGACACTTTGAGGAACATGAAAAGTCACCAAGATAAGGACAAAAGAGGGAAGGATGTTTTTTATCATGAAGGGTCACCACATGACTTTTAAAAGGTAAGAATATGAATGGTCATACATGTGTGGCACCATTTTCCATGACATTGAAGGGTCACAAAGGGGGAAGACCAAAGGTCATTTGGAAAGCTATAAATAAAGGATTGAGAAGCCATTTTTAATATGAGTGAGAGAGGTTGATTTGATATTGTAATATCTAGCTTATAAGAGGAATTATCAGAGATGAATATGATTTGTATTTGTTATATCTAGCTTAGAAGAGCGAAGGTGGGAGAGAGGAAAGAGATGTTGTATTAAACTATCATTTATTAAAATAGAAACATTGAGAGATAGGTGTGTCGTATACACAAAGGGGTTGGTGCTCATGAATTGTTGTTGGGTTGGTGTTCAGCAAAGGGGTTGGTGTTCCTATGGGTTGGTGCTCAAAAAAGGGGTTAGTGCTCCTGTGGGTTGGTGCTCACAAATTGTTGCTGGGTTGGTGATCGACAAAGGGGTTAATTCTCCTGTGGGTTGGTGCTCACAAATTGTTGCTGGGTTGGTGCTCAACAAAGGGGTTGGTGCTCACAAATTTTTGCTAGGTTGGTGCTCGGCAAAGGGGTTGGTGCTCACGAATAGTTATTGGGTTGGTGCTCAACAAAGGGGTTGGTGATCCTACAAGTTGGTGCTTGAAAATATTGTTTGGGTTGGTGCTCATTCATATACTTGAGATTATTCTCTATGGTTTTTCCCACATTGGGTTTCCACATTATATCTAGTGTCTCTCTCTATCTTGTGTGGTGTCTATTGTTTGAGTTTTATTGCATATCTTGAATGTTTGATTAAGTGGAATTTGGTTAAGTTAAAGTTCTATAAGATATATGATATACTAATTCACCCCCCCTTTCGATATATCCCATGCTTAACACTCCTTATGATGAAATGGGTGCCCTTGAAGAAGTTTATCAAGTTATGGATAAATTAGAGTTTGAGGAAACCTCTGAGTTTCAAATTCAAGCTAAAACACCTAAATGGATAGAATACCTAGTTACATATTCTAATCTTGATAACCTTAATAAATTAGCTAGAATCCATCATTCTTATCATGCATTAATGACTATGTTTGAATGTGAACCTTAGTCTTTCGAAGAACGCACTCAAGATGATATATGGAATGTTTCTATGCAAGCTAAATAAAATGTATTAATTAAAAATCAGATTTGGGATCTTATCTCTCCTCTATCTAAAGGGAATATTTTTATTTTTAGGTGGATTTATAAGATTAAATATAATTCATCATTAAAATTATCAAATTTAAAGCTAGATTAGTTGCTCACAGGTTTACTCAAAAATCTAAGATTGACTGTGTTGAAACCTTTTTTCCTATAGCAAAAATGAGTACTGTTAGACTTCTTATTGATATTTTAGCCCAAAATGGTTGGGTTATCCCCAAATGGATGTCAAGAATGCATTTTTAAATGGTGATTTAGAAGAAGAAATCTATATGGCTCAACCCAAAGGTTTCACTGACCCTAATAAATAACATTATGTATACAATTTAATGAAATATTTATATGGTCTAAAACAAACTCCTTGAGGTTGGTATTCTAAGATTACTTCGTTTTTCAAAGAGTTAAGTTTTTCTAATTGATATTCAGATAATGATCTCTTTATTAAATTGAAAATAGCTATTTGATTGTAATTTAATTGTATATTGATGATTTGTTCATTACTGATAATCTAACTAGTTTAATTCATAATTATAAGGATAAACATAGTCAAATATTTTAAATGATTGATTTAGACATTCTACATCATTTTTTAGGAATGGATATATTTAAGGATACAAATTTAATTATTGTATGATAATCTCAATATGCACATAATCTTCTTGTTATGTTTAACATAATCTTCTTTGGGTGATTTTTGATAGTAGGGTTAGTTGGAATGGATGTGAGGTAAAGAAGATGGATTAGTCATATAGAATTAAGCCAAAATTAGAGCACAAAGTTACGAAAAATAAAAGAGTATGGGTAGCTATGTAGGTTGGTGTTTTTATGGGTTTTATGGGGAAGATGAAAGGTTTCAAAAGACATTTCATAGTTTTGTTTGGGAAGGCATGGGAGGATAGAATAGTGACAATAAATAGAATAAGTCTAGACATTAATAAAGAATTCATTTACCATGTGAATGGATTGGTGATTGAGGAAACAAAGAGATATTATATGCTGAGAGATTTTAAACTAGACAAAGAGGCATTTATAAAGGAAGGAGAGAAATTGGAATAACTATACAAAGGTTTTATAGGGAATCCTTACCCAAACAATTTATAGAGGTTATCTTATATTTAATGTAATACATCACCTTAGAAGGTAAGTACAATTTTGTGAGATATTTCCTATTTAGAATTTTAGATTACTTTAGGCATGGTGTGGCTTTTAGTCTCCCATTTTTATCTTGAAATCTATGGAGGTGTCAATTATGAAATTTAAACATGGAAATTACTCCACTCCTACACATGAGGGAGTAATATACTTGGTTTTAAGGTATTTCAAAGGCAAGAACAAAATCATGAATGATATACCATAGCCCTAGAAACATAATCCTAAGTAGAGGCCTACTGATATTAGATAAATTAAAAAAAGGTGGATAAATTATCATAGGAGTCCAAGCAGGGTCTATGGGAACAATGATGAACCCATGTAAATTTTAGGTCCTAGCCAAGGGAAACATGGGAAATAGGGGAACCAAGGTCCTCATGATTTCTAGAACAATAAGGGAGTAGAGACATATATTGAATTTTAAAAGGATAGTGAGGATACAAGGGAGAATTGAAAGGAAATGGAGTAGGAAAGCGAACCCGAATAAGACTTGAGTGTAGTAGAGAAGGAGAAATGAGCCTACATATACTCCCTTGGATAAAGGAGATATTTCTCTAAACCAAAAGGATAAAAATGTGGATTTCAATAGTTTTGGTACCTCACTCAAAGTTAAGGACATCTTAGACAAAATTTTGGAAGAGTTGGACATCCAAAAATATCGTATGTGGTGGTTTATGCTTGAGATCATATAGCTAAAGGGAATGATCAATGTTGTGATGACTCAAATATTATTAGTTAAGGAGGAAGACAATTAGATTCAAGCTCTAGATTTTAGGGTGGAGATTTTAGAACAAGTTAATGAAAATGTTTTTATAAAATTATCTTTTTAGTAAATTTTAGCAAAGAAAAAATTTATGAAGGAATATAAAACATTGAAAACCTGTGGGCTCACCTCGAAGAGCTTTTGAAGACTAGTGTTACAGGCAAAGTGAAGGGAGAGAAGGGATAGAGTAGTGGATCTCAGTACATCATGGACCATAAAACTTTGTTGTTATATATTGATATGAACTTAAAAAAGATGAAAGCTTATTTGGAGGATGTGTCTGGTAGCTTAGATTTAGAATACATATTTAGTTATTTTGTGGCTATTTATGGTATATTCTTTAGATATTTCTAGATAGGGTTGGTCATGTTTTCTTTTTGGGTCTTGGTTAGATTTTTATTTTTAGTTCTCCTAGGGTCTGGGGACCCTTATTAAAAAAAAATCTCCCTTTAACCTAAATAAAAAAACATGCTTGATTGTCAATTTACCACTACTATTGAAGTTGGTATTAAAATTGATTCTAAACCTGCATGTGAAAAGCCTAACCCTACTTTGTATAGATAGATTATTGGAAGTTTTGTTTACCTATCCATTACTAGGCCATATATTTCATATTTTGTTAGTATTGTTTCTAGATTTATACAGGATCCTTATTTGGATCATTGGAAATTAGCTAAATGTATTATTTATTATATCAAAATAACCATTAATTTTGGTTTATTTTATTCTTTCATTAATAATACTAAATTATATCATTATTGTGATATTGACCATGATGGTGATACTTTAGATCACAAATCTACTTTTGGATGTGTGTTTAATTTTGGTGCAGGTGATATCACTTGAGGTAGCAAGAAATAACCTTCTATCTCTCTCTCTTCTGTAGAAAAAGGGTACAGAAGTTTTATGGAAGTTGATACAGAATCCATGTGGCCATGAAGTCTATTGAGATAAATTCATTTGGATATTTCTTAGAGTACCATCCTTAATTTTGATAACCAAAGTTGTATGGGTCTGGGAAAAAATATAGTGCAACACTAAAGAACCAAACATATAGAATTTCATGTGCATTTCATCTGAGAAAAAGTCCTCAATAGTGATACTAAGTTTATCAAATTCATGCACTGATGGGCCTCTCAAAGTTGTCATTAAGGGGGAATGTGCATGACAATGCCACTTATTAATGACCATATGTTACTTCTTCTACTCTATACTTATTATTATTGTAAATCATTATAAAAAAATCATATGAAAGTTATGTTATTTAAATAAACATTATGTGAATGTTTTAATTTTGTAACCCAATACATTAAAAAGCATAATTTGTAATGGAGGTCCTTAAGTTATAAAAGACTCCAAATATGTTTAGTGATTTTTCATGAGAAACATTGTGATCTAATATCACAATCATGCTATATTGAACTTAGTTTTCAGTAGTTTATTGATTATAATTATTTTTATTTCAAAATGTGAGTTTTGGCATCATGAAAGTTTTAAAATCTTTCAATTTTTCATGTAGTATAATTCATTTATACTGACTATGGATTTTATCCCTACTTAGCATTAAGGGTGAGTGTTAGAGAATTTAATGACTAAGTGGTTATTATTTAGCACTTAGTCTGTGTTAGTGATTTATTAAATAATAATATTATATTATTTATTAACATGAGTTGGAAACCTTGTGTAAATAAATAAGCATTAATATATTTAATACGATACCTATATTTTATTTAATGACTCTTTAAGATGGTTAGACACATTATTCAAAACCATCACCTCCCTTCAAAATTCACTATAAAATAGTTTTTAGCCCCATTGGTTATATTATTCATATTCATGGGAATATTCATGAGAACTTACTCAAGAGTTTTGTGAATGTTATTTTGAACAAGAGAACTTTGAAAATAAGTTATATTGGAGTAAAATTGTTTCTTCATATATGAAAATCACTTTTGGTGGGTTTGTTTACCTCATATAGGTTTTCCCAAAGTAAATTATTTCTTTATCTAAATTTGATGTGTGTGATTATTTTTAATTATGAAGTTTCTTCTAGATCCACGTATGCTTATTTGTTTCTTTCAAAAGAAAGATTCATTCATATGTTTGATGGACTAGATATACGTAAAGTGATTATTCCTATAATTACCTTATGGTATACTTGTTAGTAGGAATTAAACAATATGAATCTATTGTTTATATTGATATTAACCAAATATCACATTGATGGTACTAAGTAGTGAGACAAACTTCACTAGTGTACTTAGCACCACCAATGCTAGATGAAGGTAATTTGATCAAGTGGTTTGTATGAATTTGACAGATCCTATAGATGAATATCTATTTTAAAAGTTTGGCAAAAGTAATGTTTAGATAGGCATTGTCATTTCATATGTATGAATTACATGTTTGTGTGATATCATGTTAGAACATATTTTATTTATGGTACACATCATGGAGTAGAATATTACAACACATAGGTACTAGGATGTCTCTCTGGATTCTTGCACTATCACTATCTACCCATCCATGAATGGAGGGAAATTATATATTTTTTCAGTTGTGTGAGGGATTGATGGTCCATGGTTGGTGTGGAAAAGCACTCAAACTATGCTCTCCCTCTCTACTATAGTACTTATTGGAGGCTACCCTTAAGATTATCAGAGATACTCAAGTTAAAATGGCTCGTGCTTTGTAGATCAATATATTTATTATGGTATTTATGTTAAGACATTGTCTATTGGACATGGAACTGATTATGTACTATACATTGATAATAGTTGTTGTCTTATTATAATAGTTAGGGCTAGATTTTATTGTAATTACTTTCCTTATGTAATTATGTTATATTACATAAGATGATAGTTATTAGTAACCATTAATATTACATGTTTACTTGTGTTTAACATATTTAGTTAGTATTATAATATCACTAATTATATTCTCATGGTGTAATTTAATGAAATAATAGGTTTTTTGTAAAATAAAATAAAATACTGCATTATTCTAGTAAATCCTTATCAAGATGTTACATTATTGTATCAGAGCGATGGCTCCAACTCTGGGACTTAATGAGTTCTATAAAACCTTCATATTATTATATTAATAGAAATAATAATGGTGTCAGTAAGAGCATCTAGAGAGGGTCCTTCAAATGTCAATGACAATTACCCTCCATTTTATCCTAACCAATTTTTTTCTAAACAAGAAGCAAAGTGAGATCAGATTTTTGTAGCCATGAATAAGACTACGAACAAAATTATAGCCCTAATATAGGAAATAAATCAAGAGCATAGACACAAGGAAGTGCCTCAAGATGTGAGAGCATGTGTAACCACAAATTTAGTAAGGGATATAAGAAATGTGAATGCATGTAAGTTTGACAGAATCATTATGGGAAACAAAGCTGAAGCATGGTTGACTAAAATAGAGAAGTATTTCAAGTTTAAAACTATTTTGAGGTCACAAAATCCATTTAGGGAGCTTATCAGTTAGCTAGAGAAACAAACACATGGTGTACCAACAAAAATTTAGAAATGAATATGAATTTGACAACCATTACATGGTAGTAGTTTGTGAAACTATTCACATCATGGTGGTTTCCATGGTTATATTTTCACCAAAAGATTACATATTTTCAAAATCTAAAACAAATGGACTTTTCAGTGAATGAGTATTGTGAAAAGTTCACCAAACTTCTAAAATGTGTACCTCAGTATTAGGTAGATGAGAGGTTTAGGATTAGGAAGTTCATCATGGGAATACAACCCTAGATTGTTAGATAGGTGGATGTTTATGGACCATATACCATGGTCCAAGTCATTGATAAAGTAGTCAAAAAGGAACAAAAGTTAAAATTTATTGCTTAGGTCAGGGACACATTTAAGAAAAAGTTTGGAAGTTATAAGCCAAATTTCAACAAGAATAATTGAAAATAGAGGAATAAAGACTCTAAGATTTAGTTTAAGAGTTAGAATACTAGATTAAATAGTGGCTTAAGTAGCAAAAAATTGGGTAATGGTTCCAAAGGTAGTTTCAAGGGAAACTAACAATCTAATAAGAAGGGACCACTAGGAGGTTGATTCATCTATGGAAGTGACCATTTTATAAGAGAATGTACCCAAGATAAGCTAAGGAATAAAAGTTATACCCCTCAACAAAGAACTTCTCAATAATTCATTCATGTGGTAATTGATAATCATCAAGAAAAAATCCAAGCTTCACCAGAAGAACTATTAGCTATTTTCTTTTAACATCTAGTTTCTATTTTGGTAGATACATGGGTTACATAATGTTTTATAACCCCTAAAAGCCTAAATAAATTATCTAGAAAAGATGGTGTAATGGAAAATGCATGGTTGGTATAATATGGGAATGATTCCAAAGTCCAAGTTGGTAAGTGTTTAATTGAAGTAGAAATTAGGTTTTTAAATTCACAATAATAGTGAATCATTAAGTAGGACCACTAGGGTCATATGATGTGATCCTATGAGTTAGCTGGCTCATGAAGTGTAAGACTAAGGTTGAATATTATATTCAAAAGGTTGATTATCTAGATGATTCTAGAAATTTGACATTAATTTAGGGTGAGAAAAGAGAGTTAAGGCTTAGGCAGATTGTTACAATGTAACTTAAGAAGGCCTAAGGAAAAGGATGTCAAGAATTTATTGTCAAGATAAATGAAATGGAGGAAACTAAGGAACCATCAATTGAAGATTATCCTTTCCTTTGAAATTTCCATGGTTTATTTCCATAGGAATTTAAAATATCACCTCCTAAATTGGAGTTTTATTTCTCTATAGATATCAAACTAGGATAAAAACCTTACTCTAAGGCAACATATAGATTAACAACCACTGATTTAGTTGAATTGAAGGCACAAATTTAGGAATTTTTATCATAAAGATTGATCAAACTAAGTGTGTTACCATGGGGTACACTAGTTATCTCCATCAAGATTAAAGATGGAACTCTTCAACTTTGAATTAATTATTGAATGTTAAATAAAGCTACCATAAAATCAAGTATCCATTACTGGGAATAAATGATCTTTTTGATTAGATGCAAAGAGTACTGGTCTTTTCTAATATTTATCTTAGAGATAAATATCATCAGTTAAGAATAAAATATGAGGAAATTCCAAATATGACATTTAGAATTTTCTATGGGCATTATGAGTTTATATTGTTACCATTTGGGTTTATGAATGCACCTATAACATTCATGAATCTCATGAACAATATATTAAGATATTACCTAGATCATTTTGTTTTGGTATTTTTATATGACATTATTATATATTTTAAGGATGAATAAGAACATCTCAACATTTGGATCTAGTTTTGTAATTTTTGTGAAAGCACATTTTGTATGGTAAAATTGTCCAAGTGTGCATTTTTTCAAAACAATGTACAATATCTATGACACCATCTCAGCGAATGGAATTTATGTTGATCTATTTGAGATAAGAGTAATTATGGAGTGGATGTCACTAAATAATGTCCAAGAGGTAAGGATTTTCATGGGATTAATGAGCGTTTACAAACAAATCATTTCAAATTTTTCTAACATAACTAATCTGATTACCTCTTTGAAGTGTAAGAGTCAAAATTTTATCTAGTCAGATAAGTGTGAAGTAGTTTTTGAGGAATTTAAAAGAATGCTTATTTAAACACCAATGTTAAGAGTTCCTTATCCAAATTATAAATTTTTAGTGATCTTAGATGCATTTGAGGATGGAATAGGAGGAGTCCTTATATAAAGCAGTATAGTGGTAGCTTATGATTCAAGGAAGCTAAAGCCTTATGAGGTGATTTATGGCCCTCATGATCATCAAATTATATTAATTGTTCATGAATTAAATTTTTAGAGAGATTATTTGTTGTAAAAAGTATTTAAGCTCAATATGGATAACTTGGGACTTAAATACATATTCATCCAACCAAATTTGAATGCTCATCAGAGACACTAGTTAGATTTCTTATCTGACTATGACCTTGATATCAATTACATCAAAAACAAGGAGAATAGAGTAACTAATTCCTTAAGTCATATAAGTGAAATGAATTTTTTGAATAATATCAAGTTTTTTTAGGGATCATGTGATCAAATTTTGACCAGGAAATGAATTGTATGATCATATCAGGAAAGCTTTATTTGAGAATACTCATAATCCCAAGTATAAAGGATACAAATTAGATAGTGATGGCCTTATATGATATAATGGAAAGATGTATGTGCCATATCAAGATAATATGAAGAGCACTATGCTAAAGGAACTACATAATGCCCCATATTCAAGACATTTAGGAGTAACCAAGCTCATAGTTGAGTTTTGACCACTTTATTTCTAGAAGGGAACCAGGAAAGATGCATTGGACTTTGTGTCATGTTGTCTAGAATGTCAAAGAGTGAAATTTGAACATGTGCATCCGGATGGATTTTTATACCGACATGATATACCAGAATGGAAATGGGAGGGGATCAATATGGACTTTGTCCAAGGATTACCATTATCATGGAATAAGCATGACATGATCTTGGTTGTAGTTGATAAACTAGCCAAGGTAGTATATTTTAAACTAAATAATTTGACAAATGATGCACCATTTATTATTAAGAGATTTATAAATGGTGTGTATCAATTGCATGGATTTCTAGAAAAGATCATATTAGATCATGATCTGTGTATGACTTCTAGGTTTTTGTTAACCCTAAATTTAGCTTTAGTTACATAACTACATTTTATTATTGCATATCACCTACAAACTAATAGTCAAACTGAGTGAGTTAATTAGGTGTTAGAGGATTTTATTTGTATGTATTACATAGAACAACAATAAAAATGTGAATAATACATTATATTAGTTTAGTTTGCATATAATAACTCATACCAATCTGCTTTGAAGATGGCACCATTTGAAAAACTTTATAGAAGAAAGTGCAAGACACCAATTAGTTGGGATAGGTTAGAAGATAGGGTAAACTTTGGACTTGAGATGATTTAAAAAATAGAAGATCACATCAAAATAATTAGGTAAAGATTGGTAGAATAACTATGTTGATTTGAAGAGAACAACTAGGAAGTTTTCATTAGGTGATAAAGTATTTTTTTGGGTTAAACTTCAAAAAAGCTCAATTAATTTTGGGAAGTCAACAAAAATTTCACCAAGATATGTGGGACCCTTAGAAGTGTTTGAAATGGTTAATCTTATAATGAATAGGATTGTATTGCCACCATTCCTATCTCTATGCATAATTTCTTTCATGTATCTTATCTAAAAAAGTATATAGTTGATCATTCACATGTGTTAGATCAGAATGCTTTATAGGTTTTGGATCTACAAATGGTCATGGTAGAGCCAATCAGAGTAATTAACATTCACAGACTTCATATGCATAATAGAATAGTGTCACAATGCAAGGTATTATGGAACTAATACTCTTCAGATAGTGTTACTTGGAAGGACTATGATGATTTATATAGGTTATTTTCACATTTGTTTGATTGATTTGATGTTTTATACTATGTTATTTTTTTAAAAATTGTGTTTGTTATTCAGAGCTATTATTTGAATAAGTGTCATTGAGACGATAACCATCTTTAGGGGGATGAATGTTACATCTCAATTTCTCACTAAGCTAATTTACCTAATTATCTATGGATTATTATGGTTGTTAGATTGATTAGTTACTTTTAAACTAAACTATAAGTCATGAGATGTTATGGGATAGTTGTATGTTACATGGATTTCACGATTACATTGTTATAAGTTTGTTATATTATGAATTTGGTACATAATGATTATGCTTTATGATATATATCATGATGTATTGGACTAATTACCTTCTTACCATGATTTTGATGCATGAGATTTCATCCCTTAGAACATGATAGAGTGAGATCATCATTAAAGATGGTGATGCAAATGGAAATGGTGAAGGATGATAGAGGAATGGTTAAACCCATACACACACCACCTTAGATTTTATATGTTATATACATTGTGTGATTATATTATTAGAGTTAGTATGTTCTTAAAATTAATTTTAGTTAAATATTATAATTTACATGTTAGCAAATGTTACTACTTATATATGGAATAAATATTGTGTGTGATTTCATTCTATATATTTTACATAGATTTAGTGCATAATGTTTATATTAGGTTACTTTACTAATGTTTGTTTATGATTATGGGAATGTAAACCCATATAAATGATATCTAGTTACTATTATATATAGTATAAATAAAATAACTTTACAATGTTTTTAAAAATTAAGCTTGTTATTATTGATATTAAAGAATATCAATATTTTTCTAAAACTATTAAGATAATGAAAGACATAGCTAGCCTATATAAATTGGTAATAACATAAATGCTTATCTTGTTATGATTAAAATAAATAATTATCTACTCTATCATTTTGATATAAGAAGATAATTGATTTTGTGCTAGTCATATTGCCATTAAAATAAAGGAGATAATTACCTTTTATAATTATTTGAGTTTTAATTATCCTAGGTAATATCCTAAGATCTAACTATAAGTTTTGTAAACATGCATAGGTTACGCCAAGATTAAAATTATAGTTATCATTTTGAAAAATGATTAAAAGCGGAATTTTTAGTAAATTAATCTATCATGTAACTTATATTTTAATGCAAAGATTTGAAATGAATAAAATAATGATAAATAAAAAGAGGAAAGTTTGAGTAAAGTGAAATTAGGGCTTTCTCAAGTTTTTTTAATGTAAGTTAACTAGTTTTAAGTCATTTTTAGAATGGAAAAAATGGTTATTATGTAGTGAATATGAGTTAGGAGATATTGCATGAAAAAATCAAGGGGAAAATGTAATACAATAAGAGGTGAGATGAGAGGAGAAGGGGATACAATGTAGAAGATAAGAAAAACATAGAGCAATTAAGAGAAAGAAATCAGATTTAATTTTGACTCTGGTTGGAAGCAAGTTACAAGGTTGGTGAATTAATTAATTTTATTTGCTTATATAATTTATAGTTGTTGTTTGAATTCTTAGGTTTTATAAATGTTTGAAATTTTTTATTATAATACAAGCTAAGTCCTATGGATGGCTAGACCATCCAAAGAACTAAGACAAATACCTTCTAAATGCTTAATACTATAAACTAAATTATTTTTCAGTATTAAGCCTATTGTACCATTATTTTTCACCCTTAGGGATAGTTATTAAGAATCTCCCCAAATAGACTACATAATGGGAACAACCCCAGGCTATGGGTATCATGTATTGGGGTTAAAACTCCTAAAAAGGTTGGCTACCTCTTGGTAGATCACCTAGACTATTGCTTATATTTTGAAAAGAGTTATAAAGGGAGAATATGATTATTACGGAAGCTAAAAAGGTGATGCACCAAATTTAAATGAGACACTCACATAAGCTTGAAACTAACACTAGATCAAAATTAGATAATTTTTTCTCACACAATATCATAAACTAGATAATTTCATTTGTATTCCATGAACTAGGCTCACTAGACAATCAAGGAAACAAAGAAGAATTATAATTTTCACACCAAGGATATATTAATAGCAGAATGAACACAATCTTAAACCTTCAAATAGATTGAAAACACATTAAAATATGCTATAAAGAAGGACAATGGATATGGAATAATCTCCTTCATAAAGCAATCATACATAAGCTTACTAAACACTAGTTAAAGGAAAGAGATAGGTAAAGAATCATATTATTACAACAAGAGGTCATTCTTATAAATTTTTTGATAGGGTCATGCCTTATAAAATGATAGTCTCTTACTCCTCAAAAATTAGAGATTCCTTGTTACAGTATAAAATTAGAGAGAGAAAGAGAGTTAAAATGGGGAAGAAAATGGAGGATGTAGGATAAAAAGGGGAGAGAAAAGGAACATGCCATTAGAAATCCATTAATGATTTGTCATTACCCATCAATGCTCAACCATAGTTTTATCAATTTTTGACTAAAACTTCATCAAAAAATAAACCTTCATTTGTCCCAATAGCCTCTGAACCCTCTCATTTGTTGAGAAACACACTAGAAGACAAAAATCTATTAAGGATGATGAGTCATGATTCATTAAGAAGGAAAATATATAAAAACCCTCTAAAAATGTATTCAATGATCCAATTGTATTTTCCTGTCCCCATATCTTTTCTTTGTAAATTTATACCACCTTATATTTGACTTGCTTATAAGGAAAAAATCATTGTATCCATACACATGACAGATCCATAACTATATCTAATTTAGGTAGTTGTCGGTATCAGTTTGTCAAGGATATGTTTATGTAAAAAGATAAGACACTTTTTTCAGAGTCATAAATCTGTCCCTATTCTAAACATGAACATAGGTTTTATATAGATGAAAATCAATCACCCTATTGGTTTTCCTATAGTCATGACTATAATTAAGATCCATAGGCTAGGGTTTTTTAATCATGAACAAGACATAGAACTCATGCCTGAGGGATTTTAAGAGATTTTAGCTAAGCCTTAATGTCATTAGATGGATTTTTAGGGTCTTATCTTGGTAACCAAAATAATATTAGATATTCCATTTACTCATTTACTTACTTTAGGTGGCAAAATATTTGATCTGATGTTTGTTAATCTGGCATCCTCTCAGGCTACATATTTCCTTTTAAAACTTGACCATTATAATCTTGGACATATGTCATCATCTTGTGTCTTCCATAGATTATATTAAATTTGATTCATTAATCTCATCAGGAGTCTCTTGGTATTTGGCCTTGATCATCAATCACTGATCTACGATCTTTTTTCTAGTTTGTGCCACTTTAAAATCTCATGTGCTTCCTCAAGATCCTACTATCAGTTTCATTTATTTAATGCACTTTCATCACATGGTGGATCACATGCAATTTGAGCTAAATGACCTTTTACTTTGCCTACAATATTGATCTATTTCCATGTGGTCGAACACCATCTATTGGATCTACTTTTGCCTGATCAAATGTATTCCATTTATTTTCTAAGGATTTTACAAATATCATTCCACTTTTCACCTTCATATTTGATGTCAAGATCTTCTATTCTTTTGAATTTGATCTCTCTTTTAATCCTTAACTACATAATTAAACACACATTACAGATATTTCTTTGACTTATTGACTTGGATGACCACCCATATGCCATTGATCCTCTATCCCAACCTCTGAGATCATGCCATCTACTGACCCTAAATTTACTTTAAGCTCATTAAGGAATTTAAAAAAAATATGAATGGTTAGTCCCTATTTTTTTAACATGATGTCCCTTGGTACATCCCATACTGCTACATAAATATTGCATCCTTATATCTTGAGATAACAAACCCATCAAGACACCAAATTTATAGGTAATTATCTTGGCACAAAGTACATCATGTTCATGCAATTCTTTAACTTTGGTTGATGTCCTAAGTAAATTTATCAAATTCTCAACCAAACTATCTTGATCATTCTTGCATGATGTGTCATTATGGTCTAGTTCATTAATATCACTAAGTTTACACTTTAATCTTGCTTAAAGTGTTTCAAAATCTTGTTAGTGGTAAGTGATCTTCCCTTGAAGTCTATCTTTTCCTTCTTCGATTAGATCACTATCTCAACCATGACCCTACTCAGCTTCTCACTCTAAAACCAAGCAAAGTTTTGTATGTAGGCCAAATTTAGCCAACATTTCTAGTAACTCAATAGGGAAGCATGCCTTCTATGCTTAAGAACCCAAATTAATTACCTTGATTGATCCATTAGGGATATAGAGTCACTAATATTCATTCCCAGTTGACATAGAAATGATATAGGGTTATCCCCTTTCTTTAAATATCATGTTGAAGAAGCAAATATAGAAAGGAAACAAAACTAACAACGTGTCCAAGGAACTTATGGAAATTAACACACAACTAAAAATAAAATGTGCACAAGGTGCTTAAAGGAAAACATGAAAAACTATCCTAATATATACAAGGCTGAAATTAACAATTAATTTCCTCTTGGACGAAATGGGAAACATTTATCATTTTTTACTTGTAATGGACTAGGATAGAAAACACCTTCTTCTTGAGGGCACCAAAATTGGTAAACTAGGATGCTTAATTGTCAATCTTCTGGACATGTTTTTTAGTGGATGAAAAGGGACAAAAGTGTCTCCAATATAGACATATTGGTCTATTTATTCAAATATTTCTTCATGTTGAACTATAAAATCACATGCAACCTTCTCACTTGATGTCTCTTTTGAACATGAAGGTTGACTATCTAGGCTTAGGTAAAAAAGTTCTAATTCATCCCAAAAGGTAGCTTCCTCTTGGTCATCTAGGATAATGCCAATCATAGCACTATCATTTCCCTTCTAATATTTTAAGGAGACACATGAAATATCCTCAACAAATATAAGGCTAAAAATGTCATATTATTGTGGTTCTAGAACTAACCACTGTCCTTCATTCTTGAGGGCAATTTATTATCTTCAATGGACAATTCCTCTTGAGACTAGTAAACTTGTATAACCTAATCTACAAGTTCATTTTCATGATTTAAAGGAGGCATAATATGGTATAGAATCTCTACCTAGTCTATGAATTTATGGCATAGTTGTTTCCATACTTCATTTCATTCTCTTTCTCCTCCATTCCTTTCACGTGTTTATTCATAACTTCTCTAACATGATCAACTAACTAATTGACTATTGTAACCATATAAATTTTTTTATTTTACTCATCTTAAACTTTAAACATACTAAATGGAAGCTTCTAAAAAAAATAAAAATATCTTTTTCTCTCAGATGTAACCTAAATACACATATTTTTAAGTATGAAGGCATCAATACTACTTTTAGGCTTTATCTCATTAGTGTCAAATACATTCCAATAAGGTTGGTCCAAAAATTATTTTTCCTCATTTTAATCAAGTGGGATACCTATCATGATTTATTTTTAACAAACACTCTTATTATCCTCTTCAGTCTCACCTATGACTACAAGATCCTCCTTTATCCTTCATAAAACATGTTCTTCCTCCATGAGGGAGATGGTGGGAGGTGAAAATGTTTACCTTGCCTACAACTTAGGAGAGGGTCCTTCCAACAAGGGACCTTGAATGGTCTCTTTGGTGGATCTTGAGGGAGGGAAAAAGAGGGATGAAACTCTTTTAGGGCAAGCTCATTGAGTTGAGTTAACACCTCTTCATCTTGAATTAGTTCCTAGATTGCCTCAACTAATACCTCCTCTTTCTTATTTATACCCTCCTTGATTGATTTCCATGAGGGGAATCTATAAGATGCAACCACCTCATCCTCTTCTTGAATGTGGGTGGTTTCATAAGAGAGGGTATGACATAGTTAGGGTAATTTACATTGGAGAAAATTCATGATGGGATGGGGTCATGTTCTTTAGTTGAGTGACCTTTAATG
>JARHVA010007584.1:487500-515000 GCA_037957365.1 Torreya grandis | reverse complement strand
TCATAAGTGCAAACCCTAGCTATTTCTAATTGAAAATGTAAGCACACACCCTATAGGGAAGAGGTGTGAATAGGCTGAGTATGGGGATTAGTGACATTGGTATAGGATACTTAATCTCATATAAGATTGATAGCATGGATTTGGATAGATGGAAAGTAGATATCACCCTCATGGAGATGAGGAGGAGATGGAGATTGTTTTATGTGCATAAGATATGACACTAAACCTTGAAACGTAGTTTTTAGCTTATGTGATAAATATTACGTGTGTATAAGTTTGATTTTTAATGTAATTCCACATAAGATAAAGATAACATGCTATGAAATATGACATATATTAAAATTTATATATTTCATCATCTATACATCTATTTATGTCTTTTCAAAATTCATTTTGAATTAAAAGGAACAAGCATGCAAATTAAAGTATAAAGATTTGCAACAAAAAGTGATAAATTTATTTTGTCAATATAATCATGATAATATGAAATATAAATTAGAAGATATATGTATTTAAAATATGAGATCTATAAATTTAAACCCTAGGGTTGTCTAGGGTTAGGGTTTTAAATTAGGGTTGCTTTGTAATAAACTAAAATACATTAAATAAATGAAACCCTAATGTGGGATTGATTAAAGGAGCTAGGTTATAAAAAAAGAGAGAAGTTTATAACCCTAATTTAGTGCACACAAATTGGAATAATGTAAACTCTATGTAAAACTAGGGTTTTAAGTATTATTCGAAGTAAGTCGAGTTGATCAAATGTTTTAACCTTTTAGGTTTTAGCTATATAAATCATATGTTTGATTAAATGACTAAGTAGTCTAAATCAATTAAATAATATGCAATAAATAAACACTAATTTTTTAAATATTTTAAGTTCATTTGAATTTATAAAAATAGTAATGAATATGCGAAAATAAAGACATATTAATAAAACACCTGATGCATAAGGTTTGAGTTTTAAAACCTGAGATATAAACAAGCCTAAGATTTATCAACTAGATCCATATGTTATATCCTCTCCTAGATAGTATAATAATGCTTAGATAGTAGTACCATGTGCATATAGTGTCTTAAAAATGGAATGAGTGTCCTTTATGTAATACTATTCCTAAATATTGGATACACCTATGCCTATGTTTCTAGGTTTTGTTCTTGCATGCATAAATTTTGAAACTCTATATTATTCCCATAATAGATTATTTATGATGCAAAACCTTATCCTAATTATAAGTAAGGCATGATATAGAAATGTGTTTTCATTATTAGGATAGGTTAGAAATCTTCAACACCCCACTGTGAAGAGAGTTTCTTGCATACCAATACTCTAAGGAGGGATCAATCCAGATGTGGTTCTCCCCACCTAAGTGTTGGTGCAAGTTCAAGTGATGCTGGACTGATAGTGGTGTTGAATGAATTGAGTGTGCTTGACATTGGAAATTTTTAAAATATAGGATTAGGGAAGCTATATATGGTAGTATTCATAATTAGCATAGATTAGGGATTAATAACCTTGATTTTTCTCAACATGTTTCATGTTTGAATAGGTATTTTACATCTATTTTTCATCTAGTGGATATAGGTCTAAAATTAGTGTATTTATAGTGTTATGTAACTTGTGCACATAATAAAATATGAATAGACTAACCTTAATAATATTTAACTATTGAAAATATATCCATTCAAGAATGTTAGGGTAAAGGACATTAGTACCATGTTGGAGACACTAGTGCCATGTTGCTATAGTGTTCTTAATGTCCATTTGGTAGGCTACTGGGCATGAGGGGTCAAGATCTAGGAATGAAGGTATGAGATTATGTTCAAGATAACTAAGGATGCCTGCCATCTATGCAAAGGATAGAAATGCATGTTAAAAGGCTCTAGGATAAGTCTAGGGATAAGATATGAATATGTTGTCCCAAGTAGTAGTCTTAGCACTCAAATAGAACTTTTAGGTGATTCCAATTTCTATGGCATTAATAATTTTTGCATAAATTGGCATATTCCTGTCATTATTTTTCCATGGTTTGTCAATAGTAAACTTGCCTAAGTAATTTGTCTAACATCACTTTGCTACTAAAATAACCACCGCATTCACTACCATACACCTATTTGATATAAACATTATATTCTTCAACTATCAAACATTATACAAAGTATACCTCAAAATATATTTTGAATAAGACCCCATCGATAATGACATATCAAAGGGAGTGTTTGTTGTAGTTTACATATTTAATTTCTTGTGAAAGTATCAAGTGTAACCGATTTATGTAAAAAGTTGTATATGTTAACCCAATGATGATAACCTAGTGGTGAGTTAGGTGAATGTTAGAAGTGGGAGGTTTCAAGATCCATTCCTAGGATGACCATTCTCTAACATCATTCCCACACTAAACTATGATGGGTTATTAGTGAAAAGTACATATTGTAATGATATAGTAGCTCAATGTTAAATGTGATATGGATAAACATATGGCTTAAAACATGTGTTTAATATGATGAAGCAAGTCCATTTCCCATGGTTAGGAATACTATTCACCACTGGTTTGGGATTTTTAGTTATAAAAATATCTATAGTTATGGATCCATTTAAAAAAGGCTTTTACCTAACATTTCTAACCCAAAGATGATAGCCTAACTATGAGTGAGTTGAGTGTTAGAAGTGGTACATCCCAAGATCCATTCTTATAATGACCATTATATAACATTGTTCCCACACTATGTTATGATGAGTTATTCATGAAAATTTTCCAATGCAATGCACTATTGTCTTGGTGTTTAATATGATGGGGGTGAGCATGTGACTTGAAACATGTGTTCAATGTGATGAGGTAAATCCATAGCCCATGGCTAAGGATACTATTCATTTTTGGTTTGGGTATTTTAGTTATAAAAATATTTTTGGTTCTGGCCCCATTTAAAAAGGCCTATTATCTAGCATTTTAAATTTAGAAATCATTTTGAAATTCTAGTGTAGATAGAAAAATAACACCTTTCTTTCCAATTATTGTTGAGCAATGGTATTAATAATGGAAATCACTAAATTTGAAGTCAAGATATTTAATAATTGGTCCTTCAAATATGTCTAGGTGAGTGATCTTTCACTTGTGGACTACATAGTAGTGTCTCCAAAAAAATATGCCATATTTGTTTATCATAAAACAAGACAACACTTTATTAAATGCTTCTACAAGGATTAGTGCCCCATCATTGAAAGAGTGATGGTGGTAGTAAATCTTGTATCTATGGCTAGGGTTTCCCTAAATGAAAACTTTCTTGGAGTGGCAGTGGGGCAAGATGGTAAGAGAGATGGACAGAGCCAGTACATAATTTTTAGGAAGCTTCCATTGAATCTACCATAGACTTAATTCAAAGGGTAGGAAAATAATATGGCTATAATGAAAGAGAAGATGATAGACTATAGAGGGCCACAATATGGAATCCTAAGGAATTCATCTTTGTAAGCAAGGGAATATGTTTTCTTCCCTATGTAGTTTTTACTCTAAAATAATTTTAATTGCATCCCTCCCTTCTCTTCTTCTCCTGATAAAAGTGATATAGGCATAACTGGTGGGGGATTAGTCATGAATTATAAAAGCAAACCATCAAATAATATGGGGCCTATAATTTTTATCCAAAAAGAGCAAGATTTGGAGGATAAGGGTAATAAATTCAATTTATAATATGAATGCAAAATGTTTGACAAAATTATATAATGAAAAACAACATTAGGGAATGTGATTTACATATCTATGGAGATAGAGGATGGAAGTTGTTACTAGGAGAGTGTCTAAATATCAAAAGGTTTCAACGGAGGATGAACCAAGGTTTCAAATCTTGTTTAACCTCTTTAAAAAAAATGAATTTAGGTGAAAGGGACAAATTATATGAAGGATATAAAGTAGAGTGTAGAGGTTTCATTTGGTGTCCTTATTGAGTCTCAATGTTTGGTGTAATAGGGCAAGGAACTATAGGATTATTTATTGTTGTCCTACTATCATCTAGGCAAAGCTTCGATCATTTTCAAGGCTTACAAACTATGGGGAGATGTGTAAGGATTGAAACAAGCATCTCCTTCAAACCTATAGCTTTAAAAGAAGTGATAAAAAAAATGCTGCTTCCAAACCAAATATAGAAAAGTGTCCTCCTCCTCCTCTTTAAGCCTATATTATAGAACAAGTGAAGTAGGTACCTTATATGGAAATTTTAAATATATAAGTGGATTATTATTTTTAGACTTTAGTAGAGGATGTTTTTATCTATATATTTAATGGCCTGTGGCCTTCATCGACTACTTTATTTTAGTGGGTTTATGAAACTTGGTAAAAGCAATGTGATATTTCTCTATTCTCTAAATGTTTTTTGTATTTAACTTTCATGATCATAAATATTATCATAAATCTTCCTCATAAACTCCATAGTTTTGGGGAATTGTGGGTTTGTTTATCACTCCCTATTTTCTAGAGTTTGATTGAAACAATCTCTCAATAACAAATATTCCAGTGTGAGTTCATCTCCCTAACTTACATTTGCATTTTTTATCTGCTTATGAGGAAATAGGTAATGTTTTTGGATCATTCATAAGTAATGACCATGAGATATATGTTACAAGCATATTCAAATTTTATAGAATTATGTACAGATTAATATGAATAAAAGGGTTCTAGATAAATTCATTTTGAAATATGTAAAAGTTTTTCATGTTCAAGATTTAGATTATGATAATATAGAATTTAGATACTATAATTACAAATTAATATGTCATATTTATGCTTCTTATCCTCAGGGGTTATTTCAAGAAGGGAATAAAAAAGGGGAGAAGTTAACCTCAAGCAAATGAAGTGCTTCAAATTCGATAGTAGTAGGTGAAGATTGTTTTGAAGACTCATAAATTCAAGAAAATGTAGAATTTGGAGATATATAGAAAGGAGAACAAGTTGATTATGCTAAAGAATTCGAGTCTAATCTAGGGGACAAATAAAATGTTTAGAAATCTTCCCTTGAAAAACCTAGTAGGGGGAGTGAAGAGAGTACATGAATATAAAAATTTAAATCCAGACAAAGAGATGTTTGAAAATATGAATTCATAAATCTAGAATGATTATAAGTAAATTGTTATAGTGAATATTGAGCAAGGAATGTGGTAGGAGATAAAAAAATATAAAGGTAAAAAGGGCAGGACATTTAATCTCTTAGATTATTTTTCCACTAACTAAAAAAAAAAAAAAATTGTCAATATTTAGGTAGTTAATGGGGTTGATGTTTAATTTTCTTGTGGCCTTTTGCTTGTTTGGTATATTTGGTTCTTTTTTGGCCATGACAATTTATCTTGGCTTGTTTGTGTAATATAATTTATTAATATAGGTTAAGGGTCCCACCAACTCTAATACTTATCTAAAAATATATTTATATATGTTAGAGAATCATTCATATGCTATTAGGTTATGTGTGGAAACTAAAACCATTAGAGATATGAGGTCTACATGGGACACTGATGGAGATTGTAATTATTTGATAGTGAATATAGCCTAGTCCTTATCTAATTCAATGGGTATAAATGATGCTATATTGGCCATTTCATCATCATGATTATTATCTTTATGTGGGATATTTTCAATAGAGAAGTTTTTAAACTACACTTGTAGACATTGAAACATATTCCTATAGGGAATGAGGCATTTTTATTAGGTTTCGTATATATCTATAATGTGATGAATAATTAATTATGGATCCTTATAAAATTTAATTGATTTGATATGTAGATCCTAATGTACTTGAATTCCTAAGATAATAGCTTCATATTCTATGATGTTAATGTATATGAAAACCTAAGTCATAAGTAAGGTGTATTGTGTGCCTAAGTGGGTTAATGAAAATAATTCTAGCTCCAACACTTGATGCACATCTAGAACCATCAAATAATATTATCCACATATTAGAAGTGGTATTAAATGTTGTTAAGTCATATTCAAAATCATCATTAATAATATTTCAATCCAATATTGGCATTGCTAACAATTGATATGCAATTATCTCACCTTTTATTTTTTTTGTAAAATGACCTTGAATTTGAATTCTATGAGTTACATAACCCATTTTTTAATACGGGTTGAGAGATTGGTTTCCGCATGAGGAAATTCAAAGGATCAAATTTTGTAATGATTTGTGTCTCATTATTAATCATATAGTGTTGGAACTTCTGAGTATCAAATACAAGTGCCAAACAAAGTTATTATATTATTGGGTAATTTTGTTCAAAATCAACAAGTGTAGGAATGATGTATTAAATTTCATGCTCTTTATGTTGATCATCATGATATACTAGGAGTTCACCCAGTATATGATCTATCAATAAGAGGTAAAGTAGAAGTGGATTATAAGGTGTTTGTGGTACCAAGATAGGTGAGTTCAATAGGTAATTTTTGAGTGTGTCAAAGCTATCTTTACATGTGATGTCCCATTCAAATTTCATATCATTTTAAAATAAACTATTAAATGATTGAGTCTTATCCATGAGTTGTGACATAAATCACCATATTTACTGAATCTTACCTTGGAGGAAACAAAGTTTATTTAAATTTGTAGGAGGCATGCCCATGATTACTTTGACTTTCTCGAGGGCAACCTAAATGTCACATTGTCTATTATAAATACCAAGAGTTTAACTGATGAAAAGCGAAACACACATTTCTTGGGATTGAGTCATACAATTTTTTAGTCTCTTAAAAATATGTTGCAAATATGTTCCAAATTATTACCATTCTTTTGATTTTAAAAGTAAATAATGGACATAATATTTGACTATTTTATGAATGAGATCATGAAAAATATGTGTCATTGTTCACTGGTATATTTCATCTACATTTTTTAATATAAAAGGCTTGAATATATAGTATAAAGTTCCCCATGTTGTGGTAAAAGATTTTTTTTAGTCTTCTTCAATGATCTTAATTTTATTATAACCAGCAAATCCATCCATAAAGGAGAGCACTTCATAGCCTTTTGTGGATTCAACTATCATATTGATTTTGGGTAGAGGAAATTCATCCTTAGGACATTATTTATTTAGATATTTAAAATAAGAAAAACATTTGATTAGGATATTAGGTTTTATAATAGGGATAATATTAACAACCCATTGGGGATGAGAAATTAGTCAAATGAAACTGGCATGCATGAGTAATTTGATCTCATCTTTAGCTAAAAGAGAAAAAATTGGGTGATTTTTATGAATTTTATATTTAACTGAGTTAGAAATAAGAGATATTTTATTCCTATGTTCTGAGATTGAGGGATCAATGCTAGACATATCAGAATAAACCCAAGTAAATAATTTTGAAAAATATATTAAAATATAATGAATATCTGTATCTTCTTATTTATGTAAGGAAATATCAAATAGTATGATGTGAGGATCCATATATATTCCATAATTTAATTAAAATATATATTCATTAGGAAACATGGATCAATCCATAGTGTATGTTGTTGTAGGGATAATATCATTCATGTTGGATAAAATATCATCTAAACGTTCATCAAAGTATGCCTAGGCATTTGTGAAATGATGAAACATCTTATTATGATATAAGGAAGTGATATAATTTTATTCTCCTAGAATTTATAATAGATCCTTGTTTTTAGTGAATTAATTACAAGTAGGTAGATCCATAGAAGTTGTATCTTTGATAAGACCATGGTAAATAACTAAGAGTGTAGAAACATGGTTGTACCATAGCATCTGTGCATTGAATAGGTGGATAAAACATTATATCATGATAATTAATGGTGAGAGGACTTGGAAATATATGTGATATATTTATATCCAAGTCTTTACCTACCCTATTGATCATATGTTTCAATGGGATTATAGATTTTATGCTCATGTTTGCCAAAGACTTATCTTGTATAACCCATTTTTCAAAAGTATCTTAAGGAAAAAAGAGAATTGAACTTACTATCATATGTTATAGAAGTATTTTTGGGAGTAATACATGCTATTTGAATATTTTAATGGAATGGTGTTATATAAAAATACATGTGAGGAACATAATTGTGTGAAGGCTCAGTATGGTGACAATATTTGAATATCTATTTATCAATAAGACAAATATTTATGTGACCTATGTAGCTAAATAGTAAAAATGAATGTATAATGAATTGAACTATGTGTATATCATGAATCCATAGTCTTCCAATTAATCTAATGAAATCAAGATCATTATCCATAACTTGACATGTTATAGGTAGCATTATAGGCCCCAATGTAAGGTTTAGTGTGATTTGATGAAAGACATTGCATCGAATATTATCAAACCATTGGGTGTTCATATCATAAAGATCCAAATCCTTTTCATGTATATTAATAAGTCAAATAAAAGAGATATTTAAAATGTTCAATCATGATCTATTTTCAACTAAAACCCATTTTTCACCTACCTCATTAATTAGTAATGCAATGTAGAGAGGTAAGTGTAAATCCATGATGTGTTGAGGTGGGATATCTTCCCTTTGGAATGAAATGTGTTCTTTGGTCCATTTCATAGTATTAATTATGGAAGCAACATAGGCTTTCTCAAATGTTTGAGGCACTTGTGTATTATGGAGTACAACATAAAAAATAAATTTGTATGTTTCAAAATGTTGTATGACATCCAAAATGGAAATTTTAGCTGAAGAATCACTGCTCTAGTCAATAAATCTATAACCATGGGTGTTGTTAAGGTACCAGTCTTTGGGACCACATGTAGACATCATAACCTAGACGGTAGGGTCTAATAGGAGCATATATTTGGTAGTAGAGGTAGGATGGTTGTTATATGTGTGTGATCGATAAGTAGGAATGGTTTCTATATGTGTGTTCTAGGCAAAGATGAGATCAGTAATATAAACATATTGAATCAAAGTATGAGAGCTACAATTATCATCTTGGCCTAGAGCAAGTCCCTAAAAAGGATAAAGATCTAACATTTTAACCTCCTAAGTTTAATTATGTGGATCAAATCACCCTCAAAGATACTTCATCTACACCACCTCCTCAAATATTCTTCCATTTTACCATTGAAGATAAATTCCATGGTTAATACTCAATTGGCAATGCTTTTCACATAGCCAAATTTCATGACTCACCTATATCACATAGTAAGCCCCAAATGAAGAGTGGTATTATGAAATGTTATAAAAGGTTGATCTTTGCCAAAAGGGACATATTAATTTTGTTAAAAATAATTAAGAGGACTAATAAAAAATTAAAGGTAATGATGATTCATTGTTATATAATGACAAATTTTCCACTTGTTACAAAATTAAAAAGGTATCCTATTCAAAATAATAATAATGGACAATCAAGATAATGATTGAAAAGGCCTAGGGGAAAACCATAAAGTTCATATTAATCATGTATCTACTACCAAACATAAAGGAACTAAAGGTATTGTGTACAAACCACCTGGGGGTGACTCCTCAGATCATGATAGTGATATCACTTTAACATCTAGCAATTAATATGTTTGTGTTAATGCCTCTAAGTGTATCACAGGTGATCTTAGTGTTTAAATAACACTTAATATTTTAGAATTCAAATAATTTAGATAATGAGTAATAGGTTGTGGTAATCTGGTTACCTATGATGAAATAATGGTAGAGCAAGCAAATTGTTCCATAATATTTATATTAGTTGGTGGTTGGGAGCCACCTTGGCCTATATCTTTGTAAATAAGAATATGATTTATGCTAAATAGTGTGAATTATTTAAAAATTTAAAATAATAATAATTATATGAGTATTTTACAATGTAATTTAAACTAAAGTGAATGGTTAAAAAAGAATTAAAAAGTAGGGTAAGGCAGAGAAGCAAAGTGTTGTTGATCTTCATCTTAAACACCATGACAAAGTTCAAATGTTTCCTATGCATTCACCTTAAACTAATTTATGAAGTAGAATAACTTAATCTCAAATCACAACATATATTAATAAAATTTCTAAGGAAGACAAGAATAATACAAATAAGAACCATGTTTAATTTAAAGGTTTACTCCTTTAAGCAGATAGCTGATGCACATCTACAAATGTAGAGAAAATAAAATGAAAGAAATTAAGGAACATTTAATTAACCTAGCATATGAATAAGTTAAAAAAGTTTCTTTCAAAATGTACATGCCAAGAATTAAAAATAGCTATTCAAATCTAAGATCTAGAACAAAGAATTAAGAGAGAAACCATATAGCAAATGATGCAAATAAATTTAGAAAATATTTTCAAAACTCCTTGCTTGTATTAATAGTTCAAAAGTATACAAGTTTTGGCTCAAATCTCCCTCCTCTTTTATAAATGACAATACTCATTTTATATATTTTAAGTAATTATTTTATTTAATCCTATCAAATTAAAATAGTACAAGTGTAATGATAGATGTCCTCTTTCCAAAAGTGTCTAAAATACACTAATACTTTCCATGTGGACTGACCTATAGGCAATGCGTTTATAAAAATTGCATGACTTTAAAAAATAATATTCTATTTCAAAATTTTACAAAGATACTATAATGAGAATATCCCTGACTAATTTTTTCTCTGGGACCCTTGTGATAAGGAAGTCAGCTATTGTTGTTGCCTAGTATGTAGTATTGTCAACCTATAATGCTACTCACTAATGAGTTGCAGGTCTATAACTAGTTTCACAAAAATATCTTTTTCTTATAATTATAAGTATTTAAGATTATTTTAAATATTATCAATATATATTTTGATGCCCCTATCATCTCCCATTTTCTCCTCTAATGATAGGAATAATCCCATGAATTTCCTATTGCCATCTAATGTTTTGTTTTGCCCTTGGTTATTTACCTCTTGCATGAAGTAAAATGTCATGTGGTTGAACTCTTCATCAGTCATGAGACCCAGTGAGTTCAAGGTTTTAGGCTCATTTATCAAGATATTTAAGATATGAGACACTCCCTCTTACATCTTCTTCAAGTCTTTGTTAAGGTCATCCATCCTTTTGGACCAGCTGTCCAGAGTTTTAATCTTGTCAAATAATATGGCCATGGCCATATTAAAATGTGCCTTGTTGGTAGTTCTAAAATTTGGGACAAGATTTATGCATAAGGCCTCAATCAATTATTTTACCTAAATACTTTCATCTTTCCATTGGCCATCTTAGCCTATTGCTTTAGAGATTTATCTATGTATTTCTCTTTACCTAGTCTTGACTACCTTTAAGGAGTTGAATAGGTTAGTCATTGTATCTTCAAATTTCTTGAATTTGTTATCAGGAAAGGATAAAAAAACATAATATTTTAAATTCTTGTTCTCTTACAAAATTCCATTGAACATTGTTTGTAATTGATCACTTTGAGCCTGGGCCAATTTAAGAATTTTTTCCTCAAATAACTTATCATGTCTTGGCTTTTGCCCTGCCACTAGATTTAGAGTGAAAAGGCTTTATCCTATGAAATGTGGAATATTAAACTTTAACCATGGCCTTATTATTAATTATAATCTCCATTCTATTTGTCTCTAGGTTGAACCTAACTCCTATTGATGATTCTATCATTTAGTGGGTATGGATCTCAACTTATACTCGACCTAAAGCTCTAGGAGCATCTACCTGTGTTTCACTTGACTCCTCAAGGGGAATAATGCATCTCTAATTTTAATTTTATTGTAATGCAAAAATCCATGGCTCTATTTAATCATGCACATGGAAACCTATATTTGATTTGAAGTTCCAAGATCATCTACCTGTGTTCCACTTGACTCCTCAAGGGGAATAATGCATCTCTCATTTTCCTTTTGTAATAGCCCAATGGTGGTGCATGGTTGGAACCTTTTGTAGCTTTACATATATGAATTATTTTGGAATGGAGAGGCCATTTATGGGATTATATTCATTGAAAAAGTAATTTTCACACCAAGGTTGAAGGAAAGTCAATTTTAGCTTCTTGCCTCCTACTAGAACTAGAGCCAACTCAGCCTTCCTTTTAGGTTAGGTTAAGTTAGGAACTAAGTCTAAGGCCACTTCCTTTCCCTTCTCCTCATTTTATTCCTAATTAATTTGGGATTGAGGTTATTCCATTTATATTTATTCTTCATTTGATTCATAAGTACTACCTAGTGCTTTCAAGGCATCCTCTACTATCTCATCTAGATCCAATGTAATTATATAAAACTTTTCAACCTATGACTCTAGTTCAGACTAATCTGAGGATGAATCTCCTTCACCATGTCTCTTTTCCTAAAGTCTCTTTTTTTCTATCCCTTGTATAACTTGTGCTCTAGTATGTTGTGTCTCTACCTATGGTTACATGGAAGGAGTTCCAAAAAATGGTCTTGGTAACAAACTGTTGTCCCCAAAATTTGCCACTCATTTTTGTAGTCAACATGTTAACTATTTTGGTCCTACAAGCCAAAAAATGGTTTCCTTCCTTCTCAAAAATGTTCTGAGTAGTCAATTTATCCAATTACCCAAGTCTTTTCGGCAAAGGAAATCTCTCATTTTTAAAGGATTTTCAGTTGGGGGAATGAAAAAGGAACAATTCAAAACACTTGAAGGAATTTCTTAAGAATTGTTGAGTAAGGTTTAATGTCAGAGTTAAATTATACATGGTTCATCGGTGAGGTTCGATGAGACAAAATAAACTATAAGGACCAACCATTGAACCTTTTTAACCTTTGAATTATGATTCAATGTTCAAGTTTCAAGGTTCATCCAAAATATTCAAGCCAAAGGATCGAGTGGGAAGTTCAAAGCAGTTGTTCAAATGATGCATTGAACTCATAAGAAGACCGAATGAACATGACTCTTTGAAAAACATAAGTATTGAGCTGTTGAACCATTGAACCGTTGAACCAATGAACTCCAAAAGAATGGTTCAAGGTTCAAGAGGTTCAAGAGACTAGTGACATACCCATGGATGTCAAATTTAGAGAAATGGAATAACTGTTGATTTTCAAATAGCATAGAACCAGAGACAAATTTAGTGCCCTACCAAGAAAGGAGCTGGAAAAGCTAGCAGAAGGTGAGAAGATGGCCCTGAGAGCTTAGAATATGAGGAAGAGAAAAAATATAGCAAAGAAAGAGGAAATATGATAGGAATCTAAAAGCATAAGTAGAAGAGTTATTTTAGTCGGTAGAATAGTCCACCAAGTGGATATCAGAGAGCATTAGTATTTAATGGCAAGGCAAATTTTTCTTTAATTGAGTAAAGGTGAGCAGATACTCATGTAAGTATCATAAAGAGGAGTGGCCTTACCTCTTAGAAGACTAGACAACTCATGCCTATGAAGGGACATTGAATATGATTTAAAAACCTCCAACATGGCCTCTTCATAGGACTTTCTCTTTCTAAAGCATTAAACGTAGCATGGGATACTTGTAGAAAGGAGTTCCCAAGTATTTGAGGGAATAATATATATTGTAATCTTTCATTTTTGGAAGAGGAGGATCTCTGAGTTATCAAAAACAAAACTCTACCCAAATTGAAAGGCATTTTTGAGACTTTGAGCTCAGATTGTTAATCAAATTTTATCAGTTGAATGAGAAACCAAGTGACCCATTCAAACTTTGTGTTGAAATAGCTTGTGTTATATAGGAAATTGTTCTTATGTCTTTTTCCATATATCATCTTATCTATCTGATCAAATAAGTAGAGCAAGTGAAGATAATTTGGGAGATGTTCTGAAGCTGACTATGGAGACTTTGTGCTGCATAATTATCTTTAGTCTATGTTTTCATGCCTTAGAATGGAGGATATTAGAAAAGGCTTTAAACTACCCATATCTTCTGTTGTCTTATTCTATTGTAGTTTACGGTGGAGACTTTGGGATACACTTCATTCTATGGTGTCCTACGTACTTAATCCATAAGAGAAGCAATGAAAGACTTTTTGCTTTCATGGGTTTCTTGTGAATTCAGTTACTACTCAGGAAGCTCATCCTCTATTTTTTGAACATCATTTCTAAAAAAAGAGAAATGGATGGTGTGATTCTACCCCTCAATTACTACTAGTATAGGTCTAGTTTATAATAGTTTATAGGGAGCCTCCCCTTGCTAAGAGGAGATATTTATATCATCATGTTGTGATTGATATAAAAGTTTTGTCTTTAGTTAGTTGATGATAAAATATTCACCCACCAGCTTTTTAGTGACTCTGGTAAGGAAGAACACATAAGTTAAAGCCTCACACTTCAAGTTGAGGTAGTTCTAATTATTTTCGATTATACACATTGGCAGATCCATGTTATACATGAAGTTAGAGAGCTCAAGGTATTATTGATCCTGTATTTGAGTTGGTGCAAAAAAATAGCTTAAATCTATTTCCTCCTCGACCTCATCTTTAGTGAACCAGGAGTTTCCCTCCTACCAACATCAGATCTCTAATACCAGGCAAAGCTTCTCATTTATCTACTAGCAAAGCTTTGTCTATACATACTCCACAAAGGTTTGTTATCCCTCTTTTCAATTTTCATATCATGGTATCCCAAGGCCCTTGGGGTAATACTTTTGGTCCCGTAAATCTAACCCCACCTTTACATGAACTACCTCATAGTTCAAGAAAGAATTTTTCCAAGTTTTATGGTGATGGGAAAGTTCATCTTGATAAGCATATTATAGCTTTTTGCATAGCCTGTGCTATGATAGGCATTCAATATGAAGATATAGTAGTAATACTATTTGTATAAACATTGCAAGGTGTTGTCACAAATTAGTTTTATCATCTTCAAGATTATACTGTAACCAACTGGGACACTCTCAGGATCAAGTTTGAGGCTAGGTTTAAACTAATAGAAGATGCACACGCATTATTGTTACAGCTTACGCAAATGAATAAGGAGCCTCGTGAGACCATACAAGACTTCATTGCCAAATTTGATAAGCTGGGGAACAAGATTCTTGCAATTGCCCAACTAACACTTGAGAATCTCAAGTGCTTCTTTATCAATTCTCAACTTCTCAAAGTGAGTTTTCTGTTAAGGTGGCCTAGCCATGTATATCTTTTTACAGCTCAGATTTTGGCTATCAAGGTTGAAGATGATCTTATCTTTACAAGTAATATAAGAAAAGATCCTAATAGAATTAAATTTTTCTCATCTGCTGAAAGTTGTTCTACAAGCACTACTGATCCTATGGTGCAAAAGTTAGCAAATGAATTGCTAGCTCTAAAAAGGCAAATGGCCCAAGGTATGTTAGCTCCTTCTTATCGAGATATACCAAGGAAAACATTTCCTAGCCATTCATATCTAGGAAATGCTACCAAAAATCAAAGGTAACCCAAACAACTTCCTCCCACATAGGGAAATCTTGCCATTAAAGCAGCACTAACCAACTCAATAGTTGGTTATCATGAAGCCAAACATGATCTCTCTTTCCAACTCGAGTTGGACCAATAAGATGATGTTAATCTCTTTGTATAAGAAGAAGAAGAATTAGCTGGTGACTCCAATATTAGTTTTATGGATTATTAGGATGAAACTAGGAAAAAGGGAGGAGCAATTGATGGATCATATGATATTTTTACTAGGTCCCAAAACTAGTCAAATCAACAAGCTAATAAGGGAAAATTAGGAGAACCTCAGCCAGTAACCTCAATTGCTAAATGGGGGACTTCACTACCTTTCCAATCAAAGGACCTAGTGACTAGTAAGAGAGTGAGTTCCTCAAACCATCATGTACCTTTTGCTTCAGTTTCATAGACTAGTACCGTGTCAAATAAAAACTAGAAAGATGGATTCCCTTCCTATATTTATAGTTCATTCTATTCATTTGACATAATTGATCATGCTAAGAAGACCAAGATCTAAATGTTTGATTTTGAATACCTACAAGCCAATCCTGAATAGTTGGATAGGTTGGTTGAATGCATCAAAAACAAAACCGTACCTGTAGGACAAGATTCTTCCAAAGAAACTCATGACCCACCAAAGAAAAAATCCATCAAAAATAATATTGTCTCTACTCCTTTGGTTTCCCCTAGGAAAATAGAACCTTTTTATGTTTCTCTATTGATAAATGGTCATAAGTTGAGCAATTGTATAATAGACTCTTGAGCCTCTGATAATGTTATGCCTACCAAGGTAGTAAATTCTCTCGGTCTTACCTTAACTAAGACTTTTCGGAGATGTTTCTCCATGGAAAACAAACAAGTACCACTTTTAGGTTAGATCAAAGATTCCCAATTTGCATTTGTGGCCTTTCCAGATAAGAGAATTAAGATGATGGTCTTAGTGGCTAATGTTCCAACTTCATATGGCATCTTGCTCAGACAAAATTTGTGCAAAGATGTTGGTGGAGAGTTAAACATGGACCTATCTGAAGTAAGGATAATTATTAAAGTGATCATGCAAATGTTGCTTCCTAAGAGAGAGTCAAAGTACATTGTTACTCTGACATCAGACCCTGAGGCTAATTTTTTTTCAAATCTTCAAGAATGGGTAATTATTTTTTGTCCACTAAAGATTTTCTTGTTTCATCAGGCCAAAGTTCACTAGGTGATTATTCAGATGATTTAGATAGGAAATTAGAAGAAATTATGGAGGAAAGATCAAGGGAAAATGAATCTTCCCTCACTAATGAAGAGAAATCTTTAAGAAGATCAAATCCTAATGATATTTGGATCTTAGAATTTGATGGCAGCTGCTCTTCTACTGGTTTTAGAGATGGAATTATGTTGATATCCCCATAGGGAGATATTTTCTCTTATTCACACAAGTTGCAATTTGCCAATACAAACAACACCGCTGAGTATGAATCATTATTGCTCAGATTACAAGTTGCTCATTCTAAATGTGTTAAAGCTCATCATGCCTGGGGAGATGCTGAATTGGTGGTCTACCAAGTGAGGAGCCTGTACTGAACCAAGAATGAAAGACTATGAAATTATCACAATCCTGTATGTAATTAAATTAAAAGCTTTGATGCTTTCAACATTTCTATAGTGCCTAGAGAACTTAATGACCGTGTAGACTCATTGGCTATCTCTGCAATCCTAATGGTTCCTCATAAATATTTCAAAGGGAATAAGTACACTATTGAGTTGGTCTTTTGACCAAGTGTATTTGATAATGCCGACCATTGATAGGTGTTTAATGCTTATAATTAAATTTTCACTTTTCTAGAAAATATGGATGGTTTTGAGGAGCTCTATTTCAAAGGTAGTACCTCTCCATCATGAGAATTAGTTCCCAAAACAAGTTTATGAACTGGCAAAGAGTTTATTCAACTCAAAGGGAATACAATTCTAAAGGGTTTAGTTTCTCTTGAGAAACTATTTGATAAGAATGATAGGTGTATCAAGCAGCAACCATTGGTTCAAGTTCATCCAAGGAGTCTTATCAAATAAATCTAAGTACTAATGAAAATCCCAAAATTGTCAACATTAGGAAATGTTGCGCTACTGACGAAAATCTCAAATTCATTACTCTTCTTCACCGTTACATTGATGTTTTGGCATATTCCTATGATGACTTGAAATCCTTCAGGCCTAAAGAAATTTGGCATGAAATTCCTCTCAAGATTGGGTCATTGCCTCACAAGTAGAAGTAAAGGCAATACAATCCCAAGATATCAGGTACTATCCTTTCATAGATTTAGAAGATGTTGAATGCTAGGATAGTTTCTCCAATTCACTATTCCACCTAGATCACCAACATAGTAATTTTAAGGAAAAATAATGGAGAAATTCATATATGTGTGGATTTCAAGAATTTCAATCAATATTCTCTAAAGGATAACTACCCTCTACCTATCATGGATCAAGCATTGCAAATAGTAACTAGATTAGAGATGTTATCAATGTTAGATGTTTTTTTTGGGTATAATCAAGTAGAATTTGATGAATTAAATCAACATAAAACCACTTTCACTACACCATAGGGCACTTTTTCATATCACAAAATGCCTTTTGGTTTAATCAATGTTGGTGCCACATTTCAGAGAGCAATGAACCTTACCTTTAGAGATGAATTAGGGAAGTTCATTATGGTATATCTTGATGACTTGATTGTCTTCTCCAAGCATCATCCTGATCATATACATCATTTACAGGTGATGGAACACCATTCTCACTACCCTATAGTGGGTAGCATCTGGAGCACTTCAATTCTTGAAGTATCAAATAAGTTCATTTGTACATTTGTATAGTCTTTGTTTATTTTGTTTTGTGTTGTTTGTTTAATTTTTTGGCATTTTTATCTTTTTGGTGGCATGACTCCATGGGAAATGGCATGGAAAAGGGCACTTGGATTTTGGTTTCTACTCCCTTTGATTGTTTCAGAGTAAAACCAATGCAAGTTCCCCAACTGGAGCCCACTATTGTTCCCAAAATTGGCCACTCATTTTTGTAGTCAACATGTTAACTATTTTGGTCCTGTAAGCCAAAAAATGGTTTTCTTCCTTCTCAAAAATGTTCTGATCAATCAAGTTATCTAATTACCCAAGTCTTTTTGGCAAAGGAAATCTCTCATTTTTAAAGGGTTTTTAGTCGGGGAAATGAACAAGGAACAATTCAAAAGACATGAAGGCATTTCCTAAGAATTACTGAGTAAGGTTCAATGTTAGAGTTAAATTATACATGGTTCATCGGCGAGGTTTAATGAGATGAAATAAACTATAAGGATTGACCATTGAACCTTATGAACCTTCGAACTATGCTTCAAGGTTCAAGGTTCAACCAAAATATTCAAGCTAAAGGATTGAGCGGGAAGTTCAAAGTAGTAGGTTCAAATGACACAATAAACTCATAAGAAGACCGAATGAATGTGACTCTTTAAAAAACATAAGTGTTGAGCCATTGAACCATTGAGCTGTTGAACTGATGAACTCCAAAAGAATGGTTTAGGGTTTAAGAGGTTCAAGCGACCAGTGACGTCCCCATGGATATCAAATCCAGAGCAATGGAATAACTATTGACTTTCAAATAGCATGGAACCAAAGAAAAATTCAGTGCCTTACCAAGAAAGGAGCTGGAAAAGCCAGTAGAAGGTGAGAAGATGGCCCTGAGAGTTTAGAACATGAGGAAGAGACAAAATATAGAAAAGAAAGAGGGAACATGACAAGAATCCAGAAACATTGGTAGAAGAGTTATTTTAGTTGGTGGTACAGTCCACTAAGTGGATATTAGAGAGCATTAGCATTTAATGGCACAACCCATTTTTATTCAATTTATTAAAGGTGAGTAGACAGTCATGTAAATATCATAAAGAGGATTGGATTTGCCTCTTAGAAGACCAGACAACCCATGCCTATGAAGGGACATTGAATATGATTTAAATGCCTCCAACATGGCCTCTTCGTAGGACTTTCTCTTTCTAAATCATTAAATGCATCATGGAATACTTGTGGAAAGGAGTGCCCAAGTATTTTAAGGAATACTATATATTATAATCTTTAATTTTTGAAAGAGGAGGATATCTGAGTTATCAAAAACAAAACTCTACCCAAATTGAAAGGCATTTTTGAGACTTTGAGCTCAGATTATTAATCAAATTTTATTAGCTAAATGGGAAAGCAAGTGACCTTTCAAACTTTGTGTTGAAATATCTTATGTTATATAGGAAATTTATCTTGTCTTTTTCCATATATCATCTTATTTGTCTGATCAAATAAGTAGAGAAAGTGAAGATAATCTAGGAGATGTTCTGAAGCTAATTGTGGAGACTTTGTGCTACATAATTATCTTTAGTCTATGTTTTCATGCCTTAGAATGGAGGATATTGGAAAATTCTTTGAACTACCCATAGCTTATGTTATCTTATTCTATTGTAGTTTTTGGTGGAGACTTTGGGGTACACTTAATTCTATGGTGTCCTACGTACTTAATTAGTAAGAGAAGTAACAAAAGAGTTTGAGCTTTTGTGGGTTTCTTTTGGATTTAGTTACTACCCAGGAAGCTTGTCCTCTATTTTGTGGACATCATTTTTGAAAAAATAGAAATGGATGGTGTGATTATACCACTCAATTATTATTAGTATAGGTCTATTTTATAATATAGTTTATAACAGTTTATAGGGAGCCCCCCATTGTTGAGATGAGAGATTTATCTCATCATGTTGTGACTGATATAACAATTTTATCTTCAATTAGTTGATGACAGAATATTCACCCAACACAAACGATACTTCTTAAGCCCCATCTACCATAGGTCCTTAGTTGGCTTTTGTTATCTTACCAGTCTATCCCCTAGATGAATATTATGCACAAAAGGGTCCCAGATTTTGTTGACATAGGTGGTGGAGGGCATCCTACCCAATCTATTCAATAATATCATTATCATCCTAATGTCAACCCTAAATTGGCTGATTGGGATCCTTCCGTTGAGGTCAAAGAATACTTGGGTTCTTAAATAAAACCATGTGTAAAGGATGTTTTTTAGATCATTCTCAATGGACAATTCATTGAATGTGATAAAATTTACTTGAGGCTTGGCTAGTTTGTAGTAATTTTTGAAGGCAATAGGTGATATATAAGCAACATTTTTAAAAACTAAATTCATGCACTATCATGTTTGGTTAATTATACAATCCTTAAAAATAAGAGAAATAACAATTATAAAATGAAGTACCTCTATATTTGCCATTGCATGGTGAAGAATTTCCATTTGAATGGTGACTATGTCATAGTATCTCTGGCTGACTGATGCAATCTTTTGATCTTGTCTTATAAGGGATAGTATCTATTAAATGTTAGAGAAAAGATTTTTTCAAGTGTTTTCTCTTGTGTTGAAGGCTAAAGCATCAAACTCAATATCTTTGAAAACCCTCTCTTTTGAATCCATGGTTAGATAGAGTTCTATGTTTTCCCTATGTTGTCTTCAAGCTGCCACGACTATGATTTTATTTGAATTGCTCACTAATGGTATATATTTTGCCTCTAGATTAGTTTGTACTTGTTTAGATATAAATTGGATTCTCTCAAGCTTCATTATGATTAGTTCATGATTAAATTAGGGATTTATAAATGTTAGGGGTTTTTGGTAGGTATTTTTGAGATTTAATGGTGATGACCTTTACACTTGAGTTTATTTGTGCCTTGTATTTGATTTAAACCTTGGCATTTATACCTCTAATTTTTACACTCACAAAATCTCTAATTTTTTTACTTTCTGCCCATGTGGCATTGTCATGGCATATACATGTCACTTTTCATGAAATTTTGTCCATTAATATTAAAAAGCTTATCATTAGTTTTTTAAAAATCTACCTCATCTCACCCCATTGGATCATATTGCATGGATCAACATGGCTCATTGATATTGATCCTAAGATTTGAATTCTATTGGTCACCTTTCCCACATTTTCTATGGTTATGATAAGTGTCATTAACATGGGTCACCTGAGCTTGTTAAAAAGTCAATCCTCATCTCGCTCTATTCAATTAAATTCATCAAGTTAGATGTAGGTCATTGATTACAATTTATGAGATAGAATTCCATTGGTTGCCTTTTGTTTTTTGGTTGTGCTACTGACACTTATCACCTTCTCACCATAGGTTTTTGTTTATAGTAGGCCTCATAGATATGTCACTAGGTAGTCCCACAAGGATTCTTGAGCTCTGCACTTTGTCAGTTATGTCAATTGGTGTGCATTAACCATGTGGTGATCCCACAGGAATTCTTGAGGTTATATTGAATATTCCATAGAGATCTTGATCTATTTAGTCATGTTCCTCTAATATCATGAAAATCATAGATCCTACAAAGGTGTATGATGCTTAAGTTATCATCAAGACATATATAAGAACTTAGGTTAAAGACTTTAGACTATGGTTTATATCATGTTAATAAATAAGATATAAACTTTAAGCTAAGTTTAGATCGTGATAAAAGGGGACATTTAATAATAAAAGGACTGAGTAAAATGCTTTTTAAACCTAAGGTTTTATCATATTAATAAATATTATAATACTTTACTATAAAAAAGTTCTAATTTTTTAAAAATGGGACCTTGCATTTATTAGGATAAGTTGATAGAATAAACCCAAATAATATGGCGGGACATATGGGGACCGAGCATGATATTTTATATCAATGTTAAGTCAAATGTTTAGAAACACAACCACACTTTGGCATAAAATTTGAGCTATGTTTATGGTGTGTATGATCGATCCCATACAAATTTGAGCTTGGTATATGATGGGCTAAAGTCTAAATGAAAGGACAATTTAAAATTTAATTGTAGAACCCTAATCATGTTTATTCTTTAAATGATACTCCATTGATCCTGAAACACAAATAAAAACATGGTCATTTTTCCAAGAAAGATTTGTTCATGAGTTAAAATTTAATGGTCTCATAAATTTCAATGATGGCCTCATGTATGTTAATTGATATTCATGATAATGCCAAATCTTAGCTCGTATGAATATTCATAGGGGCTAAAATTAGAAGGTCTCATAGACATTAATGATAACCTCGTGGACATCAATGGATGGTTATGAGAACATCAATTTTAAACTCACATAATTAACCAAAGGGACTAAAATTTGATGGCCTTATAGACATAAATTGATGGGAATGAGAACAAAAAATTTGTCTTGTGAATAGTAAGTCCCATATAAAATTTGATTCAATACACATCATCTGATCATATCTCATGAGTAAACATGGATCATTGATAATGATCAGAGTAGATAGTCATGATTGGTCTTTGGTATTTCATTACTATGTTGATTAAATTGGATCAATTTTATATGAATAATTATGGGACATTGATTATAATCTACATGATCTAATGAGATTGGTTCCATGGATAATGGATCCTGAAAAGAAGCACATGACTTAAATTAGGACTAAAAAATGTATAAGACATAGATTAAAGTCTTAATACTAAGGTCATTTTTATGCTAATAACATGAATGGGGCCTTAAGACTAAGAATTTTACTAACAAAGGTGACCATGGTAATAATAAAGGTTATACCAAGCCAAAACTATAATAAAAGGAAACAAAGGGACCAAAGACATAAATGGGGCCAATCTTATATTTATATGCTAAGGTTTGGTCATGTTGGAAAACATGATGAAACCTTAGTGTAAAACATAATCTTAAGTCCTTTACATTTTAAAAGTGTTCCTGTCAATTTTTCTCTCATGAATTTTGAATTTAAATCAAAGGGTCTAATCTAGGATTTCTAAAAGATGATTTTTGGAAGTTTAAACATATATTTAACTTGGAATTATATGTGTGAAAGGATTTTAAAATCCCAATTTGTCTATTTAATGAGGGTTCCATTAAACCTGCAACCTGAAACATGAAGATCAAGGTTAGCAATATTAGGCAAAGCTGAAGTAGAACTATGAATGGATAGACTAACCATGACATGTTGTGGATTACCTTCAAATAAAAAAATGTTCAATCATGTTAATAATTCTCTAATCAAATGAATTTCAACTTTAAAGTATAATTTTACAATTTGATACATGGGTCCCCAATTTTTAGAAATAGGGGTATGTTGACCTTAACCATTGGCAATGATGTAGACTCCTATTATAACATCTATGATGAGATAGCTGATAGTAGAATTTTTAATCCCAATACCATTTGTACAATTAATTCTACTACTTTTTATTCCTCTATTTTAATATATTTCCCTTAGTTGATTTACTGGGACCAAAAAGATTTAATTATACCACCAGATGATTTCTTAAAAGATGAGTTAATTTTCAAATTTATGGGCCTTAGAGGTGGTTTTTTGTTTAGTGATAATATCCAAGGATTTTTTTATTACATTGGACCATACTACCTATTTTTGATATCAAGTGAACTTCCTTGGTCATAAATGAAAATAAAATGAAACATTGAGGTCCTAAAATGAAAACCTCTTTGAGGAACTTTTGAACTAGGAAAGTAGTAGAGAAAACAAGTAGCACTATGGTGAAAATCTATTTTAGGCATCATTGGATGGGTAATTTATCCCTATTATGAATGAATATCAAAGGTTCCTCCATTCCCATAATCTCATGTGGGTTAAAAATTTAGTTTAGAAGATAAAAATCTATTTGAACAATTAGTTCAAGACTTTTTCCATACATTTACTGAGTGGATTTTGCCAACCTTGGGTGATTTAAATTATTATTTCACAGGTGATATCGATGATATATTTGAGAAACATGATGAATTAATAAGATCAATTCACCTCATTTCTAACTATTCTAGAGTATGATTCCAATGTACTCGTGGAAGATACCACAAAAGTAAACATTGGAACATCAGATGATCCCAAATGGATTAAACTCAGAGCATCTTCAGCGATGAGGAATGTGAGATCCTTGTTACCCTCCTTTGGTATTTTATTGATATTTTATTTGGTCCCATATATATGTGCATGTATTTCATACTTATTTTTTTTTACATCACCTTGTTTACACCCAAGTATAAAGCCAATCAAAGAAAAGATGATAAAAATGCATCCTCACATTACCATACTAGTAAAAAAGTATTTGAAGTATTATTTGGGGAAGGATGTATTCATACCATAAATTATTTTAAATGGATATCCAACATCATGCTAAAAAACAATCACAAAGAACCTATCTAGGCACAAATTTTAGAGATATTTATAAATCATGCCAAAAGGATGATTTTCCTTTGCCAAGTATTGATATTATACTAGATTCCATAACCAAGTATGAGATTTTATCTCTTATGGATGTATTATTAGGATAAAATTAGATTAAAAAAAGGACTTGAATATCAACATAAAACATCATTCACCAGTCCATGGGGGATTTTATCTTATCAAGTGATGTTATTTGGCCTCAAGAATGCTAGTGTTACATACCAGTGTGTAATTACTGTCATATACTATGTCATGCTTCATGTTAGTGTATAATATTATGTGGATGACATTTTGGGAAAATAAATTACCATGAAAATCCATCCATAAGTGTTATGAAGCATCTTTTAAAGTCTTTACGAAAACAAGGTGCATCTTAATATTAATAAGTGTGTATATGCCATCAATTCTAACAAATTAATTGGTTTATTTATCTATTATAGGGAATTAAAGTAGATATATCTAAGGTTAAGGTCATTATATAAATGTCTCCTCCTTTTAATTTGAAGCAGTTCCATAGTTTTTAGGGAAAATTATGTCTATCTGATGCTTCATTTGACAATTGGCAAACAGATGGCATCCTTTCACTCACCTTTTAAGGAAGGGCACCAATTTTTCATGAAATTTAGAATATCAAGAAGAATTTAAGTACTTGAAGGATTATTTGGCAAAACCATCTATCTTATCCCCATCAATGCCCATGAATCTATTACTCCTCTACTTTTAATCAATAAAACATTCCTTATGGGAACTTATTTCCCAACATGATGATGAAGACAAAGAAAGAGTAGTGTATTATTTAAGAATAAAATTGGTTATCTATGAACATAAATATAATATAATTTAAAAATCCTACTTAACAATTGTATTCACATCTAATAAGATGCGATATTACATTCTCAACAACAAAATAATTATTATTTCCAAAGTGAACCCACTCAAGTATCAATTTTCAAAGGAAACTTTGACTAAGCATATGGCTAAATGAGTCATGCTACTAAGTTTGAGATTTTATATTTACATATAATTTTATGAAGAGGCATGTAATTGAAGATCAACTTATTGAAGTACACTTATCAGATACCAAAGCACTCACTTTTGGTCTTCCTAACAAATAAATATTGAATTTAGATGAAACAAATTTTGAATATCAAAAATGGACACTGTAATTTAATAATTCATATACATCTCCTAGATATAGAGTTGGAATTCTATTCAGAATAGTGTAAGGAGATCTTATTCTGAAAGATTTCCATATTGGTTTCACTTGTACCAATAATTGGTGGAATATGAAGTAATCATTTTATGGCTTCACCTCGTGGTATAATGTAATAGTAAATAATTGCATGTTCATGGGGATTCCTAATTAATTATTAATCAGGTGATAGATCAATACCAAATAAAAGATAAGAAGCTTATAACTTATAAAATCATGGTGGATAGCCTTCATCAAAACATAAAACATATCCAATTTTAGAGGATCCCAAGGTTTATTAACATGAAGACATATGTTTTAACAACCCCATTAGGGTCCAACAAGAAATACATGATTTTTTTAAAATTAAACACATATACTAGAAATATATTACACCATGAGAACATATAGAGACCATAATAAATAATCAAGGTGTGATAATAAATACAAGTGTAATACATCACATATCACTGGTCTTTAATATCATGAGAGCACATTAAAAATCAAATATAAAATGCAATTATATTAACTGAGATAAAAAAATACAAGTCTAAAACCATCGCTATCAATGTACAATAATAAGTAAAATGCAATATAATATACATATAATATACATGGCTCCCCTGGAGCATAGTTCCTAAACTCAAGTATCTATGGCAATCTCAAGTGTCATCTCATTAAGTAGTACTGTTATGAAGAAAGAGAGCATCATATAAATGATTTTCCACACCAACTATGGACCAACAATACCTCACACAAATCCCATCAATAAATGACCCTCCCATCATGGATTAGTAGATAGTGATGACACATGAATCTAGAGATACAAGGAAGTACCTATGTGTTATATGATTTCTAAACTAAAGATGCAATATATCATAGAAAACCATTCTATTGAAATATATTACAAAAACATGTAAACCATAATCATAAAATGATAATGTTTTAGTAAAAATAATTTGGCCCAAATTTTTACAAATTATAAATACTAACCATCTATAGATCAATCAAATTCATACAAACCACTTGATCAGACTACCTCCATCTATCATTATGATACTAGTAAACTAGTGAAGTCCATATCACTCCTTAATCTATATTGGCAATGCAAATTAGACAAATATAATTTAACCATAAGATTCATTTAATATAAATCCTACTAGAAACACATCATGTAACATGCTAAACATATGATTAACCAAAACATACATTTATTCTATCAAACATATAAATGAATCTTACATTATTTCTATCCCATACTAAAAATAATGACTACAATTTAAAACACTCTAGTAAATACATATTTAAATTTATATTTTCACTACCACAATTAGTTTGTAAACATACTACACCCTATGATAACCCATAGTACCATAGTCTAGTATTTTAAGACATAACCACTAGTTTTCCATAATCAATCATAGTAAAATAGTCATAACTATATAGAAAAATAAGCTTATATTATACCAAGTCATAGTTTCCATGAAATACATATTATTCCATCACATCATACACTAAACTCTCAAATATGATATGCATGCATACACAAAGTTTTACCAACTTATACAAAGCACAATATTCACAATAATAACCAACATGGATACATTAAACCAATCAAATGTAGATGTAAGTTTAGACATAACAAGTATGTTATATACCATATAGGTACAACATACATTTATACTATAGTATATTATGACATCCCATACTATCATAATTCACAACCACATAAAAACACATAATGTAACTTAT
>JARHVA010007584.1:425000-482500 GCA_037957365.1 Torreya grandis | reverse complement strand
CATCTAAATCTACATCACCCTCTCTGATGATGCTCTTCCTTTGTCACACTCTGAGGGATTAGTTCTCCTGCGTTAACTTCACAACAAAGTAGGTAGTTAGCCTATAACATTCATGATATATATTCATCATAAAATATAGATGAAATGGTAAATAAACATGATCATAAAATAAACATATACTTATATCTAACTCATAGCAATGTGATCATATAACCTAAACAATATCCTACTACCCTATAATAGTATATATCTCATAGCTTAGTTAAAAATCTAATCAAATCAGATGTGTCAACTATAACTATCCAAAAAGAGTAAAATAGTTTTCTTAGATAGGAATATAAATGTAACATATGTAATGGAATTGGCCCATTGATAACAATTTTATATCATTTTTGAGTCTATCAATTCCTTCTTGAACATATTTTGAAATTGATTCATGATCACTCAACATCTAAGATGGTATGTGATATTATTGGTCATATCTCACCTTAGTACCATGATTTATATGATTACCTCCATGACCACATTCTTCCTTCCCATATTTCCCATAATCAATGATAATCCTTTATTTATGATGCTTCTCATTATAACATATTCAGTGATACACTTTATTGTAGATGTTATGATGGAACTCTGCTTCCTTGTTTAGCCTCAAAAGAATCTAGAATAGTGCTTAAGGAAGTACACAAAGGGACTTGTAGGGCTTACACCAGTGGAATGGTCCTTGATAAGAAAATAGTGTGAACTTAGTATTAATCTTCCACTATGGAAGTAGATGCATGTGTGTATGTCAATAAATGTGTGATTTGTAAAAAATATGTTATCTTAATTTATGTTCTAGCATGAGCACTTTAGCCTATCACTATTCCTTTGCTATTTTCAATGTGGGGATTCAATATCATAAGGAAAATTAATCCTAATTCTTCATATGGCCAAAAACATGTTCTTACTATGATTGAGTATTTTACTAAGTTGATCGAAGTAAGTCCACTTACTTACATAGCCGATAAGGAAATTTATAAATTCATTCTAAATAACCTCATATTTTGCTATGACACTCCCTATAATATAATTTTTATAATTGAAATTACTTTAAAAATAATTATGTAAAGGCACTTTGTGGCCAATAATATTTCAAAAAATGATTTTCCACTGCTTATTTTCCCCAAGGCAGTGGACAAGTTAACGCATCTAATAAGACCATTTTCAAAGTTGTTAATAATATTATCAATGTTGTTGACTATGATTAAAACTTGTAATTAATTCACACTCTCTAGGCCTATTGTAGAAATACTCAAACCCCAATGGGATACACACCATATTCCCTAATATTTAGCACTAAAGCTATTTTCCCTATTAAAATTGAGTTACATTCCATGAGCATTTCATTACAATATATCCTTGATGATGAGGGTTATAGAGTAGTTTTACTAAAATAAATAATAATAATAATAATAATAATAATAATAATAATAATAATAATAATAATAATAATAATAATAATAATAACAAATGAAAAATAGGTACCTACCTTAAATAATCTCCAAGCATATCATAATAGGTTACTTATTTAACTTTTGAGGGTTTAACTATGTAAATACTATGTTTAGATTAAAGGGATGAGATGTCTAAATCCATTAAATAACATTCAATAATTAAGGACTAATTTAGTATATATTTTCATTTCATTTTATTTATAAAAATATTCATAAATATTCCTAAATAGAAACCTATCTATAAATTTACTATTGTGGATGATCTGAGTTCTCAAAATTGAATTATTAACAGTTGTTACTATCATCAATAGGGTCCCAAGATCTATTTGCTCACTAGATAATAGCACCTCACCTAGATAGTAGTACCATATTATTGTAGTGCGATCAAAGTGGTGCTAATGTCCATTTTATAGGATTGACCTTATTTTTGGTGAGCACCTAAACCTATGTTTATGAGTCCTCTTATTACATGCATGAAATGTATAACTTTGTGTTATGCCTAGAAAACTTTATTTAGTGTGCAAACCCTAATCCTCCTTTCAAATATGGAATGATTTAGAAATGTGAGATAATTATTAGGATATGATGGACAACCTCAACACTTTACTATGAAGAGAGTTTCCTACATAGCAATACTCTGATAAGCGATCAATCCCATAGTAGCTTTTCGATGTATTGTTTGATAAAAGTGCAAGTGAATGCTATAGTGAGAGTCGACATGGATGCTTTGAAATATTTAAAATCAAGGATTAGGTCTATTGTAGATGGTAGCATGAATAATTATGGAAGAATAGAAATCAAATACCTTGATTTTATCCACTTGTCTTTTCTTTGAATGGCCTTTTGCATCTATTTTCCATCTAGTGAATATAGGATAAATAGACATGTATTTATAAAGATCTATAGCTTGTGTGGATAATAATATGTAATTAGGATGACCATAAGAGGGTCACACATTTGGAAAAGTATCGCTTTTGGATATTTATGGAAAGGGACAGTAGTTCCCATTTTGTGATACTACCATGATGTGGCTTTACTGCCCCAAACATGGTGCTAATACCCACCTAGTAAACTGATAAGAAAATGAGGTTGGGATCTGGGAAAGCTATCCTAGGACTATGTTTAGGTTGATTGTAGATGTATTTGGTATGCACAATGGATTGGAAAGTGTGTCTAAGGCTCTAAAATAGGTTTAGGGCTAATCTAGGAATAGGCTAAATCAGGGAACACTCTTATCATCTAAATACCACTTTTAGGTGATTATATTTACACATAGCTATAAAAAGAACATAAAACCCAAATATTTTAAACTTGGTGATATTTTGATAATAGAGAATCAAAAAAATATGAATGGATAACATGAAAAGAAGGGAAATTTTGGGTCTAATTGGCTGGGACCATTCATTATTATAAATAACTATGGGTCTAGAGCATATAGTTTATCTACACTATATTAGTAAGAGATAGATGAGCCTATGAATATTATGCATCTCAAACATGTTTAATCTTAATTTACTTGAACATTATCTATGAGGACCCTTTCTTGGGGTCATGTCCTATCACCTTCACTTTATTTATTTTTATAATTACAACATTCCTTCTCTTTTACCCCTATCTTATTACCATCCTTATCTTTATTTTACTATACAAGAGTAATACATAGATTCAAATTCTATATTTAGAGAAATATTCAATAGGCAATTTAGATTTGGTCATCATCAGCACATCCTTGAAGGTCGTATCTTAGAGAACATCAACATATTTTTTATACATAGTGGTCCCTGAAATTCCATCTTTTAGATTTTTCTAATATTTATCCCATTAATCCCATTTTATTATCCTTTAAACCCAACCTATTGTTTATTAGTAGTATCTTTCACTATGGGTTAAACTACAATGGCTTAAGGTCTATTTCGACTATGTAAGCAATCCTCAATTTCTAGGGTCAGCTTAACCACCCCCATTCCACTCTCTCAATATTTTACAAGCAATTTAAGACATGATCTAGTCATTTTTTTAGTAATTTAAGCCACACTCTTGTTGTTTTATGAGTAATTTAATCCATGTTCTCACCATTATGTGGGTTAACAATTTGAACCCCTACTCAATTTTTTTAAATTTATATATGATTCCTTTGTACAATTGTTTATATCCCTTTATTCATCCTACTTGCAAAATATTTCTATAAATATATTACTCTAAAAATCTTAAAAACTTTAAAATTCTAAAAATCCTAAAAATCTAAAATGGGCTTAAAATATCCATGATAGATAAATAGCCACAAAATCCTAAACACTTGAATATTCCAAAAAAATCTTATAACATTTTTTCATTCTATTCACTAGTGTCCTTCCATCTTGGTATTTTTTGTGGTGGTACTATTTGAAGCCTAGTTGGGGTAACCTTCCCTTTGCATTCATAACATCTTTCATGTGAGAACTTTTTATCCAATCATTATCATTTACAATCAACATCATCATTTATTCATTATAGTCCCATTTCTTGGAGAATTACATTGTCTTAAGGTCTGCATAGACTATATAAGTAACACTTAGATACATGGGGTATTAAGGGATAACTATGCCACTCTTAAATTTATCCTTCATTTCCCAATATCGTTAGGTCCATTGTCAGCATAAGTAATACATAGTAATGTGTGAGTATCACATAATTTAACATTCATTTTTTATTTATTTTGTCCTTATTATCATAATCCTCCTTTATCCATAGAAATTCAACACAATCTCCATTTTATGAGATAATCATTTAAACACTTTCACTATTTTAAGAGTCTCTCCCCTCTAATTCTAACAACTACACCTTATCTCTTTTCATTACACTTCTTATCTACTTTTTTTTGGAGATCTAGTTTTAGCCTAAATTCCACAATGGACTATGTAGGTAATGATTGGATGCATTGGGAATCTCAAGTAAATTCGACCACTTATCACTTATTCTTTTATTCTCCCTCAAAACAAAACTATCAAATACCTTGCCTAATATTTATCTTGCCTTTGGGGTAACACCCAAGAATAACACCTTATTTCCACACATGAATAAATGATAAATTAACTAATTGCTTTTTCCTTTTTTATTATGTGTCTATGTTTGCTTGATTGATTTCTTGTTGGTTTGTTTTATTTTACTTTCATTGATTACCATTGGTTTATTTCACTATGTTTTACACTTAGGTCTTGACTCTTTATATATTGGCCCTATGGTTTTTATATTTCCATTTGAAATGATTTATTATGATTATGGAATATAATGTTATATTGATTCAATTATAATTATGGTGCATGATGTCACATTTGAAATAAAAAATTAAGTATTGGAGATCTAATAGGTAATATCATACTAACAAATCTCCTTGTCTACTACTCACAACATAGTCAACTGAATAAAACAGATAATTTATATGCTAATCAAGAAACATATCAACCAACAAGTGTATATTAAAAGTCATACATATTTTCTAACATGATCAAATATAAATATCTAATGAAGAGTCATATCATATCAAATTTATTGTAAAATAAATGACAATAATCACATTTTAAACTCATTGATATCTACAATGTTAAAACAAAAAAATCATGAAAAAAATCTTATACAACAACATCCATATCAACATGAATAGCAAACAATAATCTAAAATCCAATCACATTTCTTACTATATCATATTCATTCTATCATCATGAGGTAATAATAATACTAAATTAAAAATAGCATCATACGTGTGTGTGTGTGTGTGTGTATGTATGAATGTATATGTATATGTACACACACACACACACACACACACACACACACACACACACACACACACACACACACACACATTATAACAACTAAATAAATAATTTAAGAATCATTAGTTTTAGAGTACAAAACAATAGTATGTACTAGGCCCAATAAAATCTGACGAGATGAGACAACAACAAAGTGGATTCATAAACAAGGGTGCTTTCAATTAACACTCTATCAATCATCAATAGACATGTAACTAGGATTAAGTCACTAGTAAAGAGTTCTATATGGGAGTGCATCATTTCCAAGGAGTATATAGTTTAGAGTGTATTTGTGTGTGTGTACACACTAATAAAATCCACACTATATACAATATTGGTAACTCTAACCAATAGGACTATTTAGTGGTTTTATAACCTTATTCAATATCTTGGGCATCTAATATAGACCCATTTGCTAGTTGAAAATATAGCTACTCCCCATCATCTAACTTGATGTTAAATCCAAGAAATAAAATGTTGATTCATTAAATCATCTTATAAAATATATCCCAAGGTGGAATACATTCGTAGCCACTCAGATTAGTACATAGGGAAGTCTAATCAAGTTACATGAAAAGTCCAATTGATTGCCAATGTAGACCATAATAGACTAGGCAACTCCATAGAGAAATTCATCAAGATTCCATAAATTGAATCTTTGATTTAGTATCCATATTATTATACATTTTTTTTATGGATCTTAGCTTAGGATCAAATCAATAATCTTACAAGAAAGTGAATTTCAATAGCATGATTGTTTCATTATAAAAGGAGTTTAACCACTCCACTAGTCCCATATGGTACACACACACACACACACACACACACACACACACACACACACACACACACACACACAGAGAGAGAGAGAGAGAGAGAGAGAGAGAGAGAGAGAGAGAGAGAGAGAGAGAGAGAGAGAGAGAGAGAGAGAGAGAGAGAGAGATGAGAGAGAGAGAGAGAGAGAGAGAGAGAGAGAGAGAGAGAGAGAGAGAGAGAGAGAGAGAGAGAGAGAGAGAGAGAGAGAGAGAGAGAGAGAGAGAGAGAGAGTAAGGAATAATGGTTACTTATGGTGTATAATCCCTTATGTTCATTTAACCATATGATTAAAATAATTTATAAATGTTAATTTTGGTTTAATAAAAATCTATTTAGCTATAAACGCATATAATTCCAATGTTTGAGAGATCTAATTAGCATAGTAAATGATTAATAGGATTACCTTCCCATACTTAATCATGTTAGAAATAAGAGTGTATAAAATGGTTATAATTAACTAACTCCAAGTGCATCACAACATAGATGAAAATTCCCAAAATAACTAACACATCCATTGCTCAACAAAGAAGGGAAACATAGCTGACTATACATTTTTAATGAATCTAAAGTACATTCCAATAAGATAGGATCTATTCAAATATATTTGAATTCCACACTTAATTACTTTAGAAATAAGTGAATATGAGACAAAAATACATATTTTAGTGATTGACACCAAGTTCTTAAGAATGGAATCCATATGTAAAAGTTTTCCATATATAGACCTAAGCATACTAAATGGAAATGGTCATCATAACTACCACATTCTAGCCATGTAGAGTTTCTATGCTTTAATACAATACCATGAAATGCATTTTAAATTGAACCAGAATAACTATTTGAGATCACCCTCTAATAAAAATGTATAGCCAATGCAAGGACGACAGCTTAAACAGAAAACTATTAACCGTGACAAAATTAATATTGTTATAGAAAAACTTTCCCAACTCTAACATAGTATAACAAATACCAAGAATCCATTGATGTCTCATAAGTACTTATGATAAGGATAGTAGGTTAATAAATGATTATAACCATTAGTTTATACTCTTTTTCAAGAGATATTAACAACTAAATTATACCTAAAATCCCAATGAATAGGTCTAATAAATAGACCCATCAATAAAAGTTCATTTATTTTCAAACATCCAAGGTTAAAAAGGTTTTACCAAAGATGGTTCTACATTTCTAGGATAAATAAAATGATGAAATAATGTCACTTGAGAGAGTAGGGAAGCTATAACTATAGATGTATCTTTCCTTTATTCTCTACATTATACATGAAGGCATAAATTTAGCTGATACATAGATTATTTTAGAAACTCACAACAAGTTTAGCATGTTTAATAGCATATATTTTTAGCATTAATGTTAAGTTCACAATGTTTCAAATTTCCATTTAAGAGTATCAAAACCTCATCATAATTTAGATAAGAAACAATATCATGTTGGTAACCAATATCATGTTGGTAACTTGAATCAGAATACTCATTACCAAGGTATTATAATGCATACATAATCTATTATGAACCATTAACTAGAAATATGGTTAATAATAGACTTCATCTACTTAGGCCAATTCTTCATACTTTTTGAAACAAAAATAAATTCAAGTTGAAATCCACAACTTAGTAATAAAATACATTTATATTCGAGACCAATTCATAGCCTTGTTCATACTACTATAATCTCTTGAATAGTTTTCATAGAAATGTATAAGTTTTATCAAGATAATTAATAGCTTTCAAACTTAAACATGTAATATACCTAAAGGTGAAATACCCCTCATGGCAAACTACAAAAAAGATAACACTATATTGATCACTTTTGTATGCCTCAAAATGAGAAAGATACAACATTAGTGAATATGAAGTTAGGAGTACTTACTCATACTAATTTATATATTTTTAAATAACAATAGAAATAATAACCATTTAACTTCATCATGTAATTACAAGAGTATGATGTTACATCCATCCAATAAATATGAAAGACTTGAATTATATAATAGAGTTAATAAATGATCGATACCCATAAACCATGATGTTTCCTCACATGTGGTATACATTTCCACGCAAGCATATCACTAGCATAACAATTCCACATTCCATAATAAATAATCTAAGATACAGGTCTCCCAACATAGTCATAAAAATTATTTACATTAATGAAACCATTATGATCATCAAATATATACAATATACTAATAGGATGGATCCATCATTCGTAAGCATAAAAATATAATCCGTAGGTGATAAGTATATGATTCACAAGCTGATAAACCATAAGATATAACCTGATGAGCCTAACCATCAGTGCCCCTGACCACTCCAACTATCAGTTGGATGGTGGAATCAATATTTTAGGTTTTACAAAACATTTATGAGCATATAGGTGACAAAATCCATGGTACACTACTCAAGAACAAAACATTTTATAAAACAAGACCAAAAATAGACCATAAACACCAGGTCTAGAACACTAACCAAGACCACAAGAAATAATAACTTGTACAATAGTAAAGCTATACACAAGACAAGAAAAAGTCATTCGTCTAAGGTAGCATCAGAGTTCTTCTTGGGTTATTAGCTTTGAACTTAAGAAGCTAGATTTAGATATAAATCTAAGTTTGTGGTTTTAGAGAATTAATTTATTGAAATACGAGGATAAAATTCATTGATTATAATTCTCATGATTCGTCTAATTATCATAACCAAAATCAAATCAAGATTTTAATAAGTAATCTAACTACATCAAATCAAGAGTGATATTAGATTTAATTTGGCATGAACTACAATCAAGCTCAAGAAGGTGAAGTTCACAACCTTATAATGTGAACAAACATGAATAAAATAGTACCTAAGGACAACTCACCACATACCTTTTAATCAATTAAATCTTAAAAAAACTTGATTGGTTTAACATTGTATTCTAAGATCAAGATGAATTTTTAAGGACAGTCGAAATAAAAGAGAGGATAAACTCAACCAATATCAAAACCCCAAATCATATGTTATTCAACCTAGTTTATAAAATGATAACATGAATGATGGGTTGCACCATTATCATATGGTTAAATACATTTATAAAGGAAATCCCCATAGTAAATAAGGTATAGTCACACACATAACTGAACTCACATGCCAAAAGTGAAATGTACATTAATCGGGCCTTTAAGTATGAGCCATGATTCATTAAATCAAAGTAGGTTATTCATTTGGTAATGATTTAAGTAAATGTAAATAAATTCATATACAATTAAAAAAAAAAATCAAACTTTAAATTCCTTATCAAATATGGGGATCGACCTAATTACTTCAATAGTAGTGGAAGATATAATTGATAAATTGTTGTCATGCCAAATAGGGGTACAAACAACTACAAGGCATATTATGTCAACAAAATATGACTAAATTTAGAAAAATTTGAAACCCCCATAATATTTAATTTATTCCCAAACAATTTTAACTAAAATTATAGGAATTATTTTTACCTTGCCCATCTAAAATTAATTTTTGTGCCAAAATTATTCTCCAGCCATGTTTTTATAAATTTTATGATGTTTCACAGTTTCGTTAGAATTTTATAATGAATACACAAATCTTGGGTATTTAGTAACACCCTAATTAATAGGTTTTGTGATTAACCCATATAGGGCATACCCTAAAAACATTTATTTTCATAAAAAAACATCTAAAAATTTAGACTAAAATTTACAACATAAAAAATAGTGCTAGATGTTTAAAATAGGCATAATGGATTATTCATTTTATAAGGGTATAAAAGCAAATGGGTTCATTATGAAGTCTCCTGACTTCACCATGAACCCATATGATTCTTTATTTACATATAAAAATCTGAAATCATAAATAGAAATTATGTTATTATCCATAACAAAATTTGGGCAAAACTTACTTATAGATTTTATTTCAAGTTTAGAAGGAGGTCATGATGTTGGATTATTTTTCCTAGATGTTGCCATCTCCTTGTACAACTAGGAGGACATAGGAATTTATTACATGGCTAAAATTTAGGATCTTCCCCTCCAAATCTTACATTGTCCTAGGTAGATGTCTGTGTCTCCTTAAAATAATCAAATTTTCTCCTATCAAACCCCAACTCCTATGCCATTCTACTAGCAGTAGTTACATGATAGGGTATTTTCAAGGAGAAATTTCACAGAGGAAGAGAGTTCAAGGCTTTAGTCCATGCTTAATTTAAAATTTTCAACAACTAAAAATGTTTTTCCCTTACCAAAAATTTCCATTGAATTCTCTACGGTGTCAAGTCATAATTAATAATAATGCCAAGTCACATCCCACTAGTGTCACACCAAACTTATATTATCAATGAAATGACAAATCCATAATATTCCTAGGAATCAATAAGCCAAAAAATATATTTCAACTCAATAAAATGTCAAGTCAATCTTGACTATCGTTAGACAAAACTAAGCCTAAACTAAGGAACAATATATCTATAATGTGTCTAGGAAGGACAATAGGCTAAGACACATTAATACAAAAATCCCCATTTTCTTATATAAAACAAACTCATTAGGGTTTAGAAGGAGTAAATGATTCAACTCATGGTCTAACCATCCAAAGGGAAAATTATTTCAATGTTATATCCTCTTGGCTAACATCCAAGGTTACACAATAAAATATAATAGGGAGAAATGAAATTTTAAACCAACACTAAAAATATTCAAAACACAATATCAAACATGAAAAATGATAGTCAAGTACATGACATGAATATAGATAGTTAATGATCATAAAGCTCATTAAATCTAAATAAAATGTAAAATACAACACATGCATTAACTCACACAGTGGTAAGAAGATAATAAAGATAAAGTCACCAAAATCGAAAGACTCAATACAAATCATGATTGTAATTGTCACCTTGTTATTTTACCTATTATTACCAACCTAACTACTCATAAACATTCCTTATTATCACAATAGATGGAATCCACCAATGAGCCTAGTTAACTCAACCTATTCTTGCAACCACCAAATAGAACATCAATAGTACTTGCTCCAAAAATATGCATCCATAGTATTAAAATCTAATATCAACAAAATAAATGAATATGTCATAATTGAAGTAGGCATATATATTTACTAGATAACTCATTATAATCAATATCATAGTGTCCCAAAATAGAATAATCAATAGTATCATATAGTTAAAATACCAATCTATCTTTGATGATCCTAAAAGGTTAGCATGTTAATAACAACAAAAATACTTCTCAAGGTGGGGTCATAACACACACACATTTATATATGTGTGTATGTATGCACATATGTATGTATGTATATGATAATAATTTTAGAGTTTGTGTACATCAGTAGAATAAAACATTTATGACATATATCTCACAATAATAGTGTTATATACATCATGAATATATATAAGTCAATAAAAAAATATAGATGGCTATCATAAAAAATCAATTAAATCTAACTTTGATCCCCATATCTAGGAGAGGTCCTCTATGTATCCTCATGACTTGTGCTCTCTCATGTCCTCTCTACTTACTATGGTGATCTTATGGGCCTTGGTGGTGGGAGAGGTGATGGGTGATACATTGACTATCCCAACATCAAAGTGTAGCATGTACTTGACCTCATAGATATAAAATATGATCTTTATACCTTGTGAGCCTCAAAATTAGGTGTTCTTCCCTCTATTAGGATGGACCCTTCATACAAACTACAATAATAATATGCCTCGTACTTAGAGTAAATGCTATTAAAGACAATCTATCTAATACTTCATTTTTAAAGTTCCTCACACACTTATATCATTATATGTAGAGACTTTTTACATCTACCCTAACATTATCTCTCTAAGACTAAATCGTTACTATATATTCCACCTCTACCTTCAGTGAGTAAATATCAAACTTAAGGGATGTTATCTAACTATATGTACTAGTCACCTATTAATGTAGATAGGTGACTTTAGCCTATAGGCCACTCACATTAATCTCCTCATCTAGTATATATACATCCCTACCTACATTACCTATTCATGAATCCCTCATATTCATATGTGTCCCTCATATTCATATGTGTATCTTAGGCAAGCATGTCATGTGTATCTCTAATCTCAGTATTTTCCCTTTGGTATAGGCTAATGTATCATTCATTATCATTGATGTGGCTCCTAATAATAGTGCCACTATCATCACCCTATGAATCTACCTCTATCATTGTATGGATTAATCCCTATCCCTATACATGTATTTTTGGTTCTTTCACCAAATGTCTCAGGATACCTTAAGGCACTGCCAATATCTATGGTCAAAACTAGACCCACCATTCCATATATGTCATTGTCACCCATGCACGTGTTGGGTGTTATATTTAATTCCAACCAACCTGTGAAACCCTTAAATAGATATATATCATCAATTTCCTTTCTATAGGATGCCTCAATTCACTAATGGATCTGTAGATACACATAAAGAAGCACATACCATTTGGAACATCCTACTACATACCAAACTACTGATAAACTTAATCTATCCTATACTCCATAATTTGTGTATATCCTCTATGAATGAAGCATCTAGTGGTCATGAACATCATACACCATCCATCACATTGGCACTAAATTTATAAATCTAGATAGGGTAACGATATAAAGTCCATTTCTCCCATATCATCTATCATTCTTTGATATTGGTAAATGTCTCTTTTATGCCCGCTATAACTATCCCCTATCTGAAGCCATAGAAAATCCATGGGCTCCTAAAAACTATGTAACCATCTTAGGTTTATTGGTCACTCAATATGAATGTGTTTCTAGGCCCAAAACTAAGGAAACATAGAAGCAACAATGTTATAACCTCCTCTATATGCAACTATGTGAAGGTATTTATGCATCTATCCAAATATAGTCAACCTCCAAACAAAATTAGTGGTTTGGTCAATCATATCTCTAATTATGCCACTTATGCCCATATGGAAGTATTGACCACTCTCTTTAGTTAGCGGGATGTTATTGACAATATCCATGAGCACACCAAACTCTCTATAAATATAATATAGTGGCAAGGGTGCATCTCATGTTACACAATCTAGTTGAATATATGTCAACATCTTGAGGAACTCAAATCCAATTATTTCATAAACAATAGGCATGTTGTGTGGCCAATCAAGTCCTATAGCAAATATTATCACCCTATGGGCCCATTATCCTTATTTTCCTCTCATAAACAATCAAAAAATATTCCACATGTCCTCTAGTGTGGCTACAGCCTCTCCTATGGGTGGGTGGAACATAGATGTCTCTGAATGTTATGTCTTAGCAAGTGCACTGAGGTAGGATTTTTTTGCTCCAATGACTAATAGAGGATGATGTATAGTATAACCATGACATTTAAAAATGATCACATATACTCATTATATATCTTTCATATCTATAGTTAATGTGATATGTGTTGATTCATGATCAATAGATCGAGCCACTCCTACAAGCAAAGATAAATCAACACAAATTGTAATTCCCTCAACATCAATCTACCTAGTTCACACCTTGTAATAGAGCCAATATAATCTATTATTCTTTCCCAAAATCATTCTATCTAATCCTATCAATCCATTTTTTTCCTCAACCAATCCAAACACTTCTTTTAATTATAGGCATAATATTTTCCTTATTAGAAAATTTACTACTTTCTTGGCATTTTAACCATTAATAGGGCATTTTATTCATTTCTTAGGGATTTTCCACTATTTCCACATTCCTTCCATATTTTTGTCGTTTATTCATTTTCCACTCAATATTTAAAGGAAGGAATAAAATATATATGTTTTTTCTTCTATTTGATTCATCTTTCGTTTAGTTTTGTTACAACATAGTGAATAGGCTTAGGGTGTTAGTTTCATTCAATAATTTTTTATGTGTATTCACTAATGGCCAAAATACCACTCTTTATATTCCTCTCTAACACATTAATACACTAACTCATCAATAACCAAACATGTTTCATAGTATTCAAAATGATGAACAATCTTTAATGTTTCCTTAGTCTATATAAACTACAACCATAACTATCAATATGCATGGTATAGTCATGTAAAAATTGGTATAGGTATATTATTATTACAAGGATATATCCATGTATATGATTTATTGAAAAAACCAATCAATAGGTATGATTTATCCATATATAACCATATTTGAGTATAAAAATTTGAGAAGTTCCAACCACTAATAAATGTACCCATACTTCTAAATTACAAATTTTGGACTCATAGTAATATAGATGGTATAATCATCATTATACAACCTCATAAAATGATAGAATAAAAGGTCTCATATTTTTATCAAATTTATGTAATACATAGGTATAACGCCCAATAGATCTCAATGCAAAAAGTTATGCTACAACCAAGAAGCTACAATTTTTATTCTATTGATATAGAAATAACTCAATTAATCTATCGATAATGATCAAAGAAAGGTCACCAAGACTATACATAATGGATATAATTATAAGTGTATTTATATAGACATATTCATATTATAAAAATTATAAAATAATTGTTTTGTTTTCAATCAATCTGAGGCATTGAATCACTACTAGTTATACCAATTATATTATAACTCTTATTTTATGCACAATAAAATTCTAGTAAAATAGTTCATGGTGATGTTTTTGAAATAAGGCACCTGACTAACCTCCTACCAAAAACATAGTAAATATACTAAAAACCCTATGTTCTAGGTATATAATATAAATCATTCACATTGGAAAATAATTTTTAAAGCCAGTAGGGTTTAATAGTGCACAACTCATACAATTTTGGATACAGTTAAAAATCATTGCATGAATTCAAGGGTAAGGTTTCCTATATTTTTTTAGGCCTAAGAATGAATTATTATATCATTACCATTACAAACTCAAACATCTCTAAATAGTAAACATATTATAAACAACCCTTTATACAAATAAACAAAGAATATAAATTTCTAATCCGATTAATAATCTATTAATATTAATTAATGGAGTCCCTATTTAACTTATTCACATTTAGATTTTTTAGATAGGGGTACTTTCCTAATAATTCTATCACAAGTGTATTTGTTACCAAAATATCATGTCATTTACTTTTCTTTACATGCTTCCCTTTCTCTTCACTTTGTACGTGTGCCCCTTTCTCCATTTTTATTCCATTTTACATTAAAAAACCCCCATAGTTAACCCCTCATTTGATTATGGTATTTATATGATTTTTCCCTTCATGCCAGACTCCATAACACCCAAAAAATAGGCTTGAAGAATAGCCAAATGATAATTAAGTGGACTTATTATAGGGTTCATAAAGATTTCACCATACAACTTCACTTATAGCATTGTTGAATTGTACTCTATCTAAAATAAAAACCTAATCATACTTATTACCACACCTCATTAACTAAGGTAATGGATCCAAACCATGATTTCTAGCAAAAATGGATTTTAATAATATTTAATCTCCAAATAAGCCACCAACAAAGTTGGTAACTATTAGCTACATAATAAGACCTTGTATGATTTAAAGACTTAAAATATGATTTTAATACATGTTTATATGTGCTCAAAATTTTGGAAGAAGATTTTATAGTAGGGAAAACATTTTTAGTATACTTCAAAGAAACATTCCAAGGACCTCCATACACACACAATCGAAGATATAAATTAAAAAACTAATATAACAGTCTACTAAAAAAATTAATGATAAGTTAAAAACATCAACAAGTTGTTCAGATCTGACTCTAAAATGTATATCAATTTTCATTAAGTTAATAAATTCAAACATGTACTACAATTTGATATCCATTTAATCAAACAAAAATCACACATTATAAATGAATGAATCTACGACATAAACTTGAAGCAAATATAAATCTCAACAATATTTTTTAGATGTTCATGGTTATTCCTTACAAGTTATGATGTACTCCCAATAGTCATAAGTTTCCACTATCGCCCCTATAATTACATCTCTCTATACTAATCAATATGGGTGAAACATGTTATTTATCCACCTTAGATAGTAGAATGTAGTTACTATGTTTATATAAATATAACTATAAAAATACTTACAATAAATTATGTATAAAAATATTGTTGTATTCTTCCATACCAAGATGTAAAATGTAGACCACCATCATATATTTTCTAATAAATAGATGCACTAAAATTCAAAATGTATAATATAAAATCAAGTCTTAATAAACAAACAGAACATAAAATATTTGTCTATTATACATAAACTATTGATCTAAATAGTCATTAATCAATTGTTTATTGAAAATATTTTTTTTTGTTAAGGATTGGACATGATTTAACATGCTCATTACCTTAAATAAGTCATCATCCCAATGAAATTATTATCAAAATAAACATGTCTAAAAATGAAATAAATTTAGTACAACATATCAAACAAATAAATGAGGAAACAAGCTAAGAAACTCCTCATAATCCTCCCATGTGGTACTATATTCATAATATTGGTCCTATTGGACCTTTCATTGAGCCACTTCTCTATTATATAAGCTGATATTTAATTTTTAAATTATTTTGATCATTTATATGGTTACCAATCCTGGTTATATAACTTAAAATGTATTCCAATCAAGTATATGTGAAGGATTGACCACATATTTTTAAATTAAGATACATTAAAAGCATTAAGGATCTGAGCTAATGCTGCAAAAAAATCAAATCTATAATAAACTAGGTTAATCACTTTATAACCAAAAAAATTCCTATATATCTAGGTGTTAATTTGGCTAATTTGCAAAATTAAATTGAGTTACTTATTGATCTAACACATAAAAAGACTATATTCCCAACTGAGAACTAACATGTCACTATTTTCAAAGCAACATAATTTTTCAATCTATAATTGACCTCTTCCAGAAATTTTATAATAATTTTTACTGTATCTTCCATTTTAGTAAGCATTTCTAGCCCAAAAAACATTGTATCTTTTAATTTATCCCAAATAATGGGTGTTTTACACTTTCTTTGATACAATTCCTAAAATTATGTCATCTTTAAAGATGAATGGAATGATTTTTTAGAAGCAAATTCAGCTAGTGTAATATATTCTTCCCAATTATATTTTTGGTCTATGTTATATATCCTCTAAATATCCTCTAAAACTTGATTCACCTTTATAGTTTTCCCATTTGTTTTAGGATGATATGTTATGCTAAAATTTATATAAGTACCCAAGCTATATTAAGGGTTTTCTAAAACCTATATGTCATGTGGAGATGCATATTAAAGATAGTTTTTTATAGAAAATATTTTCATAGATAAATTTCTTGCACAAACCATTTCACTAAAATCGATACATCATATATTAAACTTCCAAGTATAAAGTATGTCAATTTGGTTAGTTTTTAAACTACCTAACACATTATCATATCATGCTTATTTATTTATATGGGTAGTACTTGAACAAAGTCCATGCTAGTGACTTTCCACTTCCATTGTGGAATACCATGTGGGTACAACAACATAGTAGGATAAACATGATTTGAATTCACTTGTTGACATTATAAATATTTAGATATAAAATCAATTTAATCTCCCTTTATTTTCTTCCATAAATAAATTAGTTTTAATTATACTATTATCGTTATCACTCCAAGATGACTATAATAAGGAGCATTAAGTAACTCAAGCATTTCAACTCTCAAATTTTATATGTCTAGCACAAACATTATTACATTAAACCTCAAGATTCTATATTTATCAAAATGAAACCTTCATATCTATGATATCCAGAGTATTTTGCTAGAGCTTTCATGACCCCACGCAGAGAATTAATCTCTTACTAGAAATTTTATAACCTAGTATCTAAAATTACTTCTAGCTTATCCATTATCTATATGTATCTTCTACAGTTAAGATCATTTGAAAAAATTTCTCTTTTCCTTTTATATAGTTGATGTCAAAATCATAGCCTGGCAAAAATTGAAGCCATTTCCTTTGTAAGCATTCAAATTCAACTATGTGAGGATATAATTAAGTAAGAGAATGTCAATATTAAGCACAAAAATTTTTCCTCATAGGTAATGCATCCAAACCTATAAATCATGTACTATTGAAAATAATTCAAAATTATATGGAGCATGATTAACTTCATAAGGCTTTAGTTTTCTTAGATTCATATGTTACTAATGAGACTTCTTGTAGTAACATTCCACCAATATCATTACCAAATGCATTTATTACTACCAAAAAATGGCAATTAGAATCTAAAATATATAACACTAATGAAAATGTAACCTCTCCTTGAAGATCTGAAAGGCTTATTCACACTTATCACTCCACACAAAATAATGATCTTTCTATTATAGTGAGGTGACAGAGGTTAATTTTATTTTAAAATTTATGTATATATTTATAGTATACATTTTTAAATCCATAAAACCATGTGCCTTGTGAACAATTTTGGGTTTAAACCATTCTATGATGTATTTTATCTTTGATGTATCAATAGATATTTCCTTGGCTGAGATGATATGCCCCAAATATTGCACTTTATTCTAAAATAAATTACATTTGGAAAAAAAATCGTAGAGCTTATTTTTTCAAATCATTGTAAAACCAAACACAAGTGCTCAAAATTCTCTTCCTCATTCTTTGAGTATATAAAAATATCATCTAATAAAATGAGCATGAATTGATATAAATAATATCTAAACACACTATACATAATATTCATAAATGTTTTAGGTGAATTGGTTAGCCCAAAAGAAAGTATTGTGAATTCATAGTGACCATACCTTGTCTTGAAGGCAATTTTAGGAATATCTTCATCCTTAATCCTCAATCGAAGTTAACTTGGTATAAGGTCAATTTTTGAAAATAATATTGCACCTCACATTTGATAAAAAATATAATCAATGTTGGGTAAAGGATACTTTTTATTGATGGTGACTTTGTTTAACATCTTATAGTTTAAGCATAGATAAAGAGTTACATCTTTAGTATTAACATACACCGTTGGTTCTCCCCATGTGGAAATATTAGGTCAAATTATTCATTTAGATTACATCTCATGAATTTGATATTTTAATTTGACTAAATAGATGTCATTTTAGGTGGTGACTTTGATTGAAGCTCAAATCCTAGAAAGATATCAATTATGAGGTAAAAATGCCTTCTAGAGGTAATCCAAATAGATATTTTGGAAATACATCTCAAAACTACTTAAAAAATTAATATTATTAAATTATAGGAACCTTAGGTTATCTAACCTCATCTACCTTAACCATGAATACTTTCCATCCTTTAATTAGAGCCTTACATAACTAAATGACTGAGATCTACCTTAGCTTTAGATCTTTCTTCTCTCTTTGGAATTGAGTTGGATTTCCCAAATTATCTAGAAATTATACCTCTTTATCATGGTTCCAAATCCAATTCATCCATAATATCACATCGTATGATCCTAGAAAAGACACAAACAAATATGCTATGGTGGTGAAATCAGGTAATTCCACCTTTGCTTCAACTAGAAATTTATCTAATTTGACTATAAAATGATTCCCATACCGAACATTCCATGCATTTACCATATGCTAATATTTTATATCTATTTTATTAATGAAAATATGATAAATGAAACATTAAGTAGCTCCATTATATATTGAAATATAATTCCTAAATAAGTTATTAGATACTTCTATTGGATAGATTTGAGAATCATATTGATGATTTTCAATTGTTTCATGGATGTGTTGTTGGAAACTTCCCTACTGAGTGAATGATGATAAAAGAATTTTTTATTTACTCAAGTGCTCCACTAAGGATAGTATTATCCACAATTATATCACCCACATGTAAAACATCCACCTGATAGTTCTTTTCTCCCATGTGGGTTACCTCTCATGTTCCCTTCCTTGAAGCCATTACTTGATTTCTTTTCCTTTTAATAATTGTTAAATATATGATCATTATTATTTAATATATTTTTAAAATCCCCATTACACTTATAATTAATATTTTTGAAAAGAGTTTTCAATCCTTCAAATTTTTTATCGTACTTGTTTTTTTCTTTAGAAAGTGATTTAAGACTTTTCTCTTGCTTAATGTATTTTTCATAGTCTTGATCATTGAAAATAGGTCCATGTAAATATACCTATCATATAACATGGGGTATTAAAACCATATTTAAATTTATAATATGGAAACATTCATATTTATGATACTAGGGAACATATTTGAGAAGTTTTGTAAACTACTCCCAATATTTTATTACTGATAACTCTCTTTGATTCAAGTTTTGAAAATCTATTAAGTTACGATCAAAATGAAATTAAGTTAACCAAATTGACCTTATTTGTATGAAATATGATCCTATGTGGTGGTATTGTAATTAATACTCATTGCCATCTTCTTGTTGGCCCACCAGGTTGTTGCTTCACTAGTTAGCCGGTATGCTCCCCCATATCACTTTGGTCACCTCAGGTTAATTTATAAATTTTAAATAGTTCTCCATTTTAGTGATAAATCCTTCATCTCCATATCCATATATAATTCCATCAAATTTATATGGATTCACTTTTTTCATGTCATATACATGTTCTATAGCCACTTGATCTCTCATAGCCTAATTATCTTTAGTTTGTTCTTGCTCTAGATTCACTTCCTACTCCATTTTTTGTTCCTCATGCTTTGATTCCTTATCATTCTCATACAACTCATGTTATAAGTTTTATACTTTGTCTCATGTCTTAGTTAGGATAATGAATATTTGATTAAACTTAGTAGCTTGCTCTAATGCTAATAGGTTAGGATTAAATTGTTGATCTTGATTGTTATTCCTTCAACTTTAGTTATTGGATGCACATTTTCTCAAATAAATAAATAAAAATAGATACTTTATTGTTTTTGGTATCATAATATATTAGTGTTAAAACATATTTTATTCTACCACATGTTAAAACCTTAATAGGTTCAATAATAAAAAGTACTTAGTTTCTCTATAAGTAATTATGAATAGTTATTTGCTAAGTGAACTATTAACATATAATTAAAATTTACACACCATTAAACTATTCTATTAATGAGATGAAATAAAAATGATAAAAAAAGTACATGTATCAAATAAATCCATTGGTTTAAACATATAATCAATTATAATTTTAATTCCCAAATAATATTTCAATGGTGCAAAAACTATAAATTTATGAAGCAGTTCATCATATAAAAAACAAACATACCATTCATCCATAAATAAAATTTGAAGTGATCCAAACTATTTATAAACCAAATATACTTACACTACTGTAGTTAATTAGTTTAAATAATGAATTTACAATGTTTCAAACATCTATAACTAGTTAAGACAAAAAAACACAATAATATAAAAGTGCAACACTATAATAGATGTTTTCAAATAAAAATATCTATCAATTTATAGAGTATCCATGATTATGTATCATGATTAGTTAAGAATCAATTGTAGAGAGGGAGATATTCATCATGTCACTTTACGTGTAACCACAAATTGATGGTCTCTCACACACCTCCCCACTGTGAGTGGCCCTTCACTTCATGCAGGGGGAAAGAATGGTGATGAAATTAATTATAACCATTTGAGAATAACATGTGAAATTACATTAAAAATTATATGAAGTTAGTTAAATAAACCCTAGGTTTTCCTCTATCTATTATGACCTCATAAAAGCACATAAACTATAAGGTACTATGGATAGACAATGTATAAATCTATAAAATTACTTTCACAAAAGCAATTTTATATTATTTTTAGATATTTATAATATGGAATATATTCCTTGAATCTATATGCTCTACTATAACACATTTTCATTGCTTATTCACTTTGTTAACCAATGATGGGTGACTGTAACTAGGATTTCTACCCTTCACTCATCACTCCTTAATGAGGTGGGAAATTATTACATACATAAAATAAATTAGATTGAATCAAAAATGTTTTATAATAGTACAAATGATGACACAATCATATTTAACACTATCCATTTAAATCTAAATCTTATTCTTTTATTTCATTACATTCATATCACACAATTTCATTACACTTCATAGTGAATTTGTACATTCCTAATGGACAACCAAAATGGTGTCGATACAAACATGTCCCAATATATAATTTTAAAGAGAAAAAAAGACCATTCACATCCTACTCATGTAAAACTATTACTTCATCAAGTTCATACTTCATTTTCTAATAATAACTCAACTCATGATCTAATTTACAACTTTTTCTAATATGTTGATCACAACCTATAGGCATATACATTTCATAATTTCATTTTTAAACATATACTTAAATATTTTAATTCATTATATAATCTCAATTTTTGGGTCTATCTTCATTTTTATTTTGAATAAAAAAACTTTTAGTGCCACTCAAAATAAAAAGAAGGGAAGTCCCAAATTTAATGTATAGTTTATTACCCCCTTATAATCATGTGGGGTGGGATTGAAATGACACCCATAGGTTTATATGGAGTAGTGACTTGCAAACCATTTTTTTAATAAATATTCTATTTAAACTTCAAGACAAAATTCATTAATTTCAATAATGTATATATAACTATCCTTGATGCTTCTCGAGTCCATCTAAACTACAACCATAACTATCAATATGTATGTGAAATTTTTATAAAACTTGATTAAAGTATATTATATTATTAAAAAAATTGAAAACCACATATATAATTGATAAAACAAATTGGTAGTTAGATAAGCTTTTGCCACATATAACCATATTGGATTATCTAAAATTGAGTAGCTACAACCACTAATAAATGTACCCATACTTATAAATTACAAATTTAAGACTCTTAATAATATAAGCATTTTAAACTTCATTATATTAAGTCATCAAATAATATCATAATGAGTCTCATAACCTTATTGAAATTATGTTATTTCTAGGTACAACCTTAAATATACCTCAATATGAAATGTTATGTTATAGCTATGAAGCTATATTTTTCACCCTATAGATAGAAACATAACTCATTTAATGTACCCATAATTATCAAATCAAGTTAACTATGGATCTAGATAATAACTATAATGCTCAACTATATTTATATAGGCATGTGCATATTATAATAGTTATAAAACAATTATTTTTTATTTAGTCAATCTGAGGTACAAAATTACTGCTAGTTATACCAACTATATTTAAATCTTATAAAATATAAAACAAATGTTTTATTAAAATAGACCATGGTAAATATTTATAAATAGGACATCCTTATTAACATCCTACTACAAACACTAGAAATATCTTGAAAAACCTATGTTCTAGGTATATAATATAAATCATTTGCATTGGAAAAGAATTCCCAAAGTCATTAGGGGTTTTTATTAAAATAACTCATACAATATTGGTTATGGTTAAAAATCACTATAATAATTCAAGGGTAAGATAACCTACAAGTTTCAATTCTAAATAAATGAGAATTACATTGTTACCATTACAAACTCATACATATCTAAATAGTTAAAATCTTGTAAACAATCCTATATATAAATTAAAAAATAGTACAAATTTACAACCCCAATTTAAATTTGTCATTATAAATTAACCAAAATAAAAGGTAGTGCATAATTTAATTAGTCCACATTTAGAGTTTTGTAGAGGGTACATACCAATAACACTATCACTAGTGTATTTGTTACTGAATGATTGTGCCACTAGCTCTTCATTTCACACTTCCTTTTCTCTTCCCTTCACCATTGTTAAAAATGTTCCCCTTTCTCCATTTTACTTTCCTATTACAATGGAAAATCACCACATCTAAATCCTCATTTTATTATAGAATTTTTGATATTTTCCCCTTCATTCCAAACTCCATAACCCCCCCCCCCTCCCCCCAAAATGAGATTGAATAGTAGTTGAATGATTGTGAGGTGGACTAAGCCTAAGGTTCAGAAAGATTTCACCATATAACTTCATTTCCAGCATTTTTAACTTGCATGATATCCAAAATAAAACATAATCATCCTTTTACCTTTTTTTTAAAACTTATACTTCTTACCACACCTCATTACCCAAGGTAATGTATTTAAACCATGATTTCCACCAAAAAGTGGCTTCTAATAATATTAAATCTCAAGAACATTTAATCTCCAAATAACTCACCAAAATAGTTGGAAACTGTTTTCAACATAATAGGACCTTGTATGATTTAAAATCTCACAAGATACGAATACAAGCTATGTTTTTGGAGTGCCATAACAAGATGGTAAAATAGATAAACCAATGTTATTATACTAGTATCAATCATTAAAAGGAACTTCATATGCATGCAATTAAAGATAAAGATGAATAACTACCTAAACATTCAATTTAATAAAGTAATGACAAGTTAGAAACATCAAAATGTTTCTTAGCTATGACTCTAAATTACGCAAAAATTCATGTTCCTTAAGACAATATAGTCAAACACATACCAAAATTATGTATCCATATGATCAAATAGTCATCACACATGATAAATACATGTATCTATGACACTAGAAAAAATTAAAGATAAATTCTCAATAATCAAAGATAATTAATTAATTTTGTGCATGAGTGGTGATTCCCAATAATTTATGATGCACTCATATTAGTAACAACCTTATTTCATCTCCCGTATGTTTCCATCCCTCTATAGCACTCAACAAGGATGAAGTATGCCTTACATCTACCTCAGACAAGACAATGTAGTTAGTTTATCTATATCAATATAACTAAAAATAAATTATGTATATAAATACCATTATATTCTTCCATACCCAAATGTATAAAGTAAACTACCATAAATTTTTTTTCCTAAATAGATGTAATGCAATAAAATATGTTTAACATAAAATACATCATTCTTAGTAAACAAAAACATTTACTTTTATCTTCCCTTCACCATTATTATCAATGTTCCCCTATCTCCATTTTAATTTGGAAAACTCCCACATCTAACTCCTCATTTCATTATAGAATTTTTTATATTTTCCCACTCATGCCAAACTCCATAATGACAAAAAATGAGATTGATTAGTTGTTGAATGATATCAAGGTGGATTAAGCTTAGTGTTCACTAAGATTTCACCATACAACTTCACTTCTAGCATCATTGACTTGCATGATATCTAGAATAAAACTTAATCATCCTTTTACCCTTTTTAAAAAAATTATACTTCTTACCACACCTCATTACCCAAGTTAATGGATTTAAACACTGATTGCCACCAAAACTTGGCTTCTAATAATACTAAATCTCAATAACATTTAGTCTCTAAATAAGCCACCAACAAAGTTGGTAACTATTTTCAGCATAATAAGACCTTATATGATTTAAAACCTCATAAGATATTAATATAATCTGTATTCTTAGTGTGTCAAAAAAATATGGTACAATATATAAAGTAAGGTTATTATACTTGTATCAACCAATCAAATGGCCTTCATATGCATGCAATTAAAGATAAAGACAAATGACTACCTTAACATTTAGCTAAAAAAATTAATGACAAGTTAGAAACATCGACAAGTTACTTAGATATGACTCTAAATTTCACAAAAATTGGTATTCCTTAAGACAATATATTAAGACACATACTAAATAGGGTTACCATGTGATTAATAAATCATCACACATGATAAATACATGCATATATAACACTGTATAAAACTAAAGATAAATCTTAGAAATCAAAGACAAGTAATTAATTTTTCACATGTGGGGTGATTTATAACAAGTTATGATGCACTCCCATTAGCATCAACCTACCATCACCTCCCCTATGGTTCCCTCCATCTGTAGTAATCAATAAGGATGAAATTTGTATTACATCCACCTCAGTTGTAGGGGATGATGGCAGCCCTAAATATAACCCTGATCATTTTAGATGATGATAGCCTCAAACATAGTGATATGGTGGTGGTGACTAGCCATCAAGATGAATAGGGTAAGAAGGAATATGCATATAGGGGTGGTAAAATTATAATTATTCATTTTTTTAACAAAGGCTTTTATTTTTTTTATTACTTTACATAGGAAACCCCAAACAATGATGGAAATAAGAGCCTTGCATAAAATGGAAAATTTATGTTGAGAAATAAACCACCTCTACCTGATTTGGTTAATAACTCTCCTCCCAAAAAATATTCTTAGGTTGTATTTGATATAAGTAAATAGATACATCCTTAAAAAAATAACTTATATGTCTCCCTCGAGGATAAAATTATTATAGAAGTCCTTATAAATGAATAATGGTTTGTAAAGAATTTAACTATCTACATATTTGATAAGCTCTGGCCTTCGATTTATATGCTTCACATATGCCTTTCATAAAATTTGAATCCCCTCATGGTGGATAGTCTATATATATATCCATGTACCATAGGATCCATTATTACTATTTTTATTCTTGAGGAAGATAAAAATAATGTTTTGTAAAGGAAGATCTAATATATGGAATGGCATCTTATTTTGACAAAGCCCTAGGTCCCTTCTTTTGATTGTTTGACTGATTCTTTGAGCTTTAGGCCTATTAGGGTTCATTTTCCATATCTACCTATATAATTATGGTCCAAAACTTATCTTTCTACCATTGGAAAATATTTGGGTGACATGATGGGGATTTATGGATCTACCATGATTTATCTCCATACCACTTATGCCATAATTCTAGTCTTCTTAGATATGTCTTTTGATCCTCCTTATTCTATAAAGATAAATGTTCATGGTTAGATTTAGACCCAATTTATTGATTACAAAGGTCTCCCCTTTCACTGTAGAAGATTCTACGCTACAAGATAGTTGCTTAAAGCATGAAAAGTTTCCATAAAAAATGGGTGATTCTTGGTGTAATGGTGGCCTTCCATAACATCTCATGATAGAATCCACAAAAGACTCATAGTGTGAAGATGAAGATAAAGTCTCAATTTTTTAAAGAGTAGTGCTTCAAGACAAAATAAAATATATAAGTTAGAAAAGATAGGGATTTAGTCTCTAGGATTCATGAAGGAAAATACTTATGAGCCATAAAAAGTTTTATCAAACAATACCCCAATTTATATACAGGATTTAAAGACCCGAAAACCTTACTAAACCTTGAAAGGAGAATCTTGTACCATAGTGTGCAATAAAAAAGGAAAAGGAAATAATAAGGTGTATCCTTTAAAAATGACTCCTAGATCTCAAAAATGAATCAACTTGACATATTGTTTTTTGGGCCTACAATGTATTACTTTATCTTGGTTGTGTTTATGATTTTATCTTACATTATTTCTTTTTGGCAAGGTTAATGGTGTATTTGGTCTCTAGAACTTGATTGCTTTTCTTTGTAAAGGGTATGGTCCCTATCTTAAAAATCCTATTTTTAACAATATTAGAAACACACTAGATTATATACATCTATTATACATAACTTAATAATCTAATTAGTCATTAATCAACTATTTAAAAAAAATATATGTTGTTTGTTAAGGATTGGATAGAATGTAATAAAATGTATGACTTAAATTCATTGAATTCCATGTTGAATATGAAACACACATAGTTGGAAGATAGATTTTCGTTTTTTATGAATAAGTACTAAGTGAGGAGCCCAACATGCATGATGTTGATACAAATATAAGAAGATAGTATGAAATTTTAATTAAGCATATACATATAAGGGGCATACAATATTGTGGAAATAGATACTATGAGGGGTAATAAATAATAGGTTAAAAGGGATATTGGTCAAGCTATGATTACATGGGATACATTAAAGGAGTAGGTTCAAGGAGTAATTATAAGAATATTTATAAGCACAATATCATTGGAATCAAAATAAATTTTATTAGGATATATAATAGGGTAAGTATGGGGGAATGTAGACCCTCAAGATTAGGTACTAAATGATGAAACACAATTAGGGGTCTCAATTAATATATGTTTCAAACCATATATCCCTTAGAATAAACAACATAATATGAAATAAATTTAATGAAACATAACAAAAAAAATTGTTAGATTTCAATAGAATGAAATAAAATAGAAAAGATATAAACAATGACATTGTAACATAACAAAGAGATGAGATACAACAATAGATCCATATATCTATGTTTCTAGTCTAATGATCTTTGCATGTGTAGCCTAAATCTCAAAACATGCACACATGATTATTCTTCAGCTCCAATACTCTGGCCCTAACCTCGAATTTTTTTATAGTAATTCTTATATAGAATCAATACCCACATACTTAAATTATCTATGTTAAGCCACTAACAATATTTATCACACTATAGTATGGTATAAATATTAATTTTTTCCATAGTTATAAGGCACCAACATGTTACACATTAATGCATAACATCATATGAAAATATTAAATTAGTCATTATTAACTTCCCATGATCAATGGGATTAAATTCTAAATTGTCAAAAATTACTCTTTTCATAACATATCACATGAACATGTGCGCCAACAAATTGTGCATGAATAAAGTCACACAAAATCATAAGACTTCATAACCAAAAAATGATCTAAAAACCTTTTTTCTATGATGAAAGCATACTTAAAGGTTCATTTTTTCATATCATACTTTTATTTCCAAAGGAGACGATATGTGTTTTGAGGCCTCCTCATCTCATTTATTCTAGTTTTCAATATTTAATCATTTTTTTCTTATACAACCCCTTGTTTTATTATGCTAGATTTGTTTTCTTTTATTTATATAACTTTAAAAAAACATGATTTGCATATGGGTACATCATACCCAAGCATGATATTTATGTGTTACATATATGTCCATACTTTTGCCTTTAGGGGAATCATACCCACCCATGTTTCTATTTGACAAATTATGAGTTTCCTTTAATCATGACTTTAAAAAAATATTCTTATGGGGGTGTGACACTTGTAGTTCATTCTTCACATTTTAATGACTAACATATATCAATTTAAGATGTAATATTATTTTCATGTCTTGCATTTTTACTTTAATTAGGATTTCACATCCTTATCACCAATTACATCTTGGCATTGATTGATTATCATAAAAATTATTCACTTGACTATATCTTCTAATTTGGTGTAAATGACATACATTTGTCTATAGGGTCAATGTACCGATGTATGATTTATAAATACATTAGCATTACATATTATTAGCTTCAAAAATTATATTGACATATGATTTTTATTTTTGATATATCTAGATTTCTTTGAGAATTTTCACATTGGGCAACAATCAATATTCCACATATAGATCAATATCCTTAAATTAAAATTTAATTTCCATTTAGCTTTGCCATGTAGATGAATATATCATATATCAGGACATATTAATTTTATCATACACTTTGGGACCTAAATTACTTATTTTTATTGTACCATTACATGGATCATGACACCTAGTACAATATTCATACATTTTATGACACTATACTTATCATATTTGATGCATGCATAGATCATATTTTGTTGACCAAGGGGCCAAAATATATCAACATTGGTAAATTTACAAAAAATATCAAAATTTTCTAAAACTCAAAACCATTGCTTTAAACATGTTACATTATTACCTATGCTAGTGATTTTATTGTCCATGGTTTAAACATTTTATTTTCATGGTTTTTTCTTATGTGAGTTTTATGAAGATTCCTAGGTTACACACTACTATATTTTACACTATGTGGCCACATCATGGAGGGGCCAATATTAGAGGAAATATGTCCTAGACTTGTTAAATTTCCATTTTAATAGATTATTACATAGTGACATCTATCCTCACTTACCCTTTATCATTTTTGAGTTATAATACTACATATTCTTCTAATATCTTTTGCATCTCTTATCACATTGATATTTTATGTTGCAATTATTATACTATTACATTGCTTTCTTATATGTGAAAGTTGAGTTTTTGTGTGATTTTTATTTTGTGCATGATTTTTCATAAAGTAATATATTTTATTCATGTGTTGTATGATTCAAATATTAGGTTTTCTTCTTGCTAAGTTGGGTGTTTTCAATAGCATTATATAGTCCTAAATTAAGTTTACTATATTACTATATTATGATTGTAGCCATGATTTCTATCTTGAATATTATGGTATATTTACATGGTGCATATGTTTCCATGGTTTTAACCATGCATATATTGGGGAATAATAATTATGTGTTCTCATTAGATTATGAAGCACATTTAGAGGCTTCTTATGACATTTATGAGTATAATACTTGCTTCCCATTCTTCTTTAAAAAATGGGGCACCATAACCAAGTACATTTTGTTTGATATGATATCATATTTCCTAAATTATATTTCACTTTACATGACTATTTATGGTATAAATAAATTAAAGAAGACAACATCAAAATATGCTATTTTATTAAAAACATTATGGTTGTGGAAAAAATAAAATGGTATATGATTCTAGGTTTTAACACACTTAGGATAATTTATTTTTCCTAAATCTGATATATTCAAAACTTTACAATGATGGAAACATTTCAATTCAATAATTTTCTAGGATTATAACACACTTTAGTTAATTTATGTTTTCCTAACATATGATGTTTTTAAATTTTTCTTTTGTGATGATTTATTGTAAAACAAGTTACTCATCCCTCACATCAATAGGGGTAATATATCATGGAATTTATAAACCTGAAAATTTTTGAAAAATTCAAAGTGGTAAAGTGGTAAGGTTTATCTACTTCTTTGATCAAAACGTGAATTGTATTTATGAAGATTCTTAGAGAAGTGTTGGAAATGCTTTAACACCTATCCCAAAGTATTATTGGTGTATAATTTTTATTGATACCAAAAAGGCATATTAATTAATATGTTATATTTTCAAATTAAAAACCAATTTTTAAAATTTTTAAAAATTAAAACATATCATTTAACTACCTGTTGACAATTTTGACCTCACAGGTCAATTTTTCACCCCTATTATTCTAAAAATTTCATATCATTACAATTTGTCTTTTGGGTCATTATTTTAGTCTTTAAGGGTTATTAAAGTGATAATTATTAACCATGATTATTAGTACTTAAGGTTGTTTATGTGAGTTAAGGTCTTGTCCTTCATTTGTCTTGTGTTTGTCTTGTCATTTTTTGGCCTTTCCAAGCCATTTCTAGTGGTAAGAGGAGTATTAATTCTCATTAAAAGTTTAATATCATGTTTCAACATCATTTCATGACTAAAATATTAATAATCAAGTTTATCACATTCTAGACTAACTTCATGACTTGTTTCTATGTAATTCTGGCCATTTCATACCCTCTATAGAAGATTCGGTAAGGTTTTGGTGGTATATTATAATGATGAAGATTAATTAAATATTTATTCACCTTATAGAACTTTTAAAATACTGAAAAAACCATTTTATGGAATTTGAATTAGATATCCTTAGTGAATTTAGCCTTTTCAGTGTAAACATATGCATTTATGAGGCATTTATTTTGGTTTTCAGGGGAGTTTTATGATAAAATAATATTATAGGATTAATTATGTACTCATAATGTCTTATTATTATTTTATAGTAAATTTTAAGTGAAAAAATGGAAAAAACCAACTTTGCTTATGTATTGACCTTCTTGGTAGTTCAAGAAGGGTAGTTTTCAAATGGTCAGTACAAAAGGAGGAGAAAGAGTTAGGATATTAAAATTTGGAAATTATTAGTGGTATGATTAATATTGAAATTATTGTATTTTTTTTTGCATTGGTTTCATCATATTTATGAACAATCACTAAGAGTGATAGTAGGTCACTATAGCCTATGCATCTGAGAGGGGTATGTTCTTGGACCTGTTTCTCAAGCTCAGATAATGGTGGATAGAAATTATTATTATGGATTATTTAATAGGTAATGAGGTTAAATTTCATATTTTTTTTATTCTGATAACTCTTTCAAAGATTATATTTATAGCATAAAATCATGTTTCCTTCTCTATCTTGTGTGGTATCTTGGGTCAGTTTTGAAGAGAAATATGACTTGTTCATCAGATTTATTCATCTTCATAGTTTATATATGGATTTTATTGTTCATTACACACTTTTTTCATCCAATTAAGGGTTCATAATTTTCCATTCTAAGTGCATCTCCTTTGAGAGAGTTTAAGCTGAGCGTATCTCTTCAACAAGGTACAAATGCATTTATTGAGATTGATTCAAATTTTCATTAATTAAAGTCATTTAAAATATTTAATTTATATAATAAATTAAAAACTATGGTCTATTTCCTCCATGAAGGAGAGAGGTTGACCATCTATGGTATGAGAAGCATGCTAATAGGTTGTCTTAGAGATGTTGAGCTTTGATTGCAGGAAATTTAAATTTTGAAGAGATTTATATGACATGTAGTATCTTGAAAATACCATAGTAACTTTGGTTTAAGTGACCCAAGGCCATTTTTGAGATCGTACATTCTTATGCACTGCATAACAATCAATGGCCTTGATGTTGGAGAACATGACTATTATTTATTCATAGGTAAATCTTTGAGACAAAGATGGAGGCACCTTGGAGAGGTTTAAATGATTTTAAAGTATTTCATTTGGTTTATAAGTGTTAAAAAGGTATTTTTAGTAGTTTTTTAATATTATACCTCTTAATGAAACATATTTACATCTTGCAAATGTTTATGTCTTAACTTCACTGTCATGCCTGCAATTTGCATCTACAAGTGCCTTCAAGGAGGTCAAACATGTAGAAACAAAACATTGATATCATTTTAAGTCTATTATGGTTAATAAATTTTATTTAAAGATCATGAGTAGGTCTAATATAAGGCATAGGATCATTCACTATGCAAATATCCATATTTCCTTCTCACTTTCCTATGTCACATGTTCATGTGCATTCATAAGTCTCCTCAATGGTCTATAGGGTTTTAATATTAATGTTGAAACTAGTATGGTAAGATACATCATGTTTAAACCATGAAAAACATCATATTTCATAGTATAAACCTAGGATTAGTCTTAATTTACCATTCACCTTATCTCTAGTATGTTCTCCATAACCCTATGACCTACACATACGCCTATAAGTGTCTTAATAGGGAGATAGACAATTGATATGAGGTATCTAGATAGTTTGAGGAGATTATTTAAGGTCTTGGGAATTTAAATATACCTTAACAATCAACAATGAGGTCATAGAGTGAAGGGAAGACTTGAGAGTTCTATGTATTTGTTAAAAGAAGAATTCAAGGACAATGTACCTTAATCCCTCTAAATAATGACCTAGTCCTTAGTTTGATCTTTTCCAAGAAGAGGCTCTTTGCCATATTAATTGGTCTAAGGTTTCCTTTATGAAATCCAAGTATAAGTTCAATTTTTTGGCTTAACAAAAGGTTATCTGGTCCAAGGGATAAGTTGATATGTGACTCTCATTTCATGCATTTTTACACTATTCTATACTAGTATTTACTATAGTGTTGTATGTCCAAGTAACTCTTCAATAAGTTAAGATCTAATGAAGGCCTAAATTAAGATGAAGGACTTCATTTGAATATAGTTGAAACTAGTATTCCCTAGGGGACAATAAAAATTTTACACTTCCACCTACAAGTTTACCTTGATCATAATAATTAACACTTACAGGTTGGTTGTAGGATGGCATTATAAGTTGAATACAACAGGAAGTATATTTGTGTCACAAAACATGACATGAGTGTTGTTCAATCATTTAATGGTACCAACATTTTTCAAGGCATATTAAACATGAAAAGACTATGAAATGACACCTATGGGTGTAATTTTTCCTTCAAGAGCTACACTCAATCCATACAGTGCCTACCAAGCACCCACCTATATCCAACCCATACAATGAAGGCCAAATAATAAGGCTAAGTATGGGCCTATATGTGATATGAGAAAACTTTAAGGTTTTATATTATTGTCATGATCACTGGTGAATACAATAGGTGGAACCTATGTGTGACTATCATAAAGGCTAGTGATTTCAATATCTAGATGCCATATAAGGATAAATAGGTTAGTGCATGGAATAAAAGAGAAATCAAGGTTAAATAAGGTCAATGGAGGACATACACATGTTATTAAGGTATTATGACAAGAGGAATGTTATTAATTAATTTCAATCTCTCTTTAAATGTTAAGACCATGAACCTCCACCTAGACCTCACAACATGGATACACCTTATAGTCTCAAATTAACCATCTATAGCTATGTTTAGGGGTAATTAGTGTTTGACTATGTTTCATGATTGAGATGTTAAGACTAACACTCCAAATTGAATGATAGTGAGGAAAATAATATTCATTAAAATGAACTAGAAATTCACTTGATGATCATAATGGAATCTAAGGGCTCATGAATAAAATTCCTCAAAAAGGCATTTATAGTCGGATAAAGAGCACCTATAATAATACTACAAGACAAACACAGTTAGCCTACAAAACTACTGTAGTAGGATTCTAAAATACATGGTATAGAGTGGTCTGCTACAAGTTATGGTATGGTATCATTAAATATGCATTACATAGGAGTTGGATTGTATGATTTTGACCTCTATAAAATCCTATAGGATCCTATTGTGATCTAAAATTAACCACCTATAAGTTTTAAAGAAAGTTAAGAATCTAACTAGTGAATACTAGACTTAAACTCTAAGAAGTAATGGATACTTTTCAATAATTAAAGGAGAATAAGGGACTTGAATTGATCCTAAATAATGTGACATACATTTCAAGGAGCTAAGATCACACACAAGCCCCTTTTTACACCTAAAATAGTCAACTATAGTTGACTATGATGTGATAGTCCACTAGAAGCATTGGAATGGTGATTGGCCAAACATAGGAATGATGTGGAAAAAAAATTATTTTAAGGTGACTAGATAATTAAATAATGTTTTTAAATCATGTAATAAGGTCCAATATAAAATTTTAAACTTATAGGTATGTTAGGTTTTTGATTGAGAAACATAAAATATAGTCATTATCTATCAACCATGTCAAGAGAAAGCCATACCTTGAGGAGTTTAGCAAGGTTTTCATGATAAATATGATTGAATGAGATCCCCAATGATAATTGAAAATCTACCTTAGGATAATAATGATGTAAAAAATGGAAAATAATAGTTCTATATGGACAACGTATAACAATGTTTGCAAACTTTGTGCATAGTCAATATTCCAAAAGTCTAATTGAGAGTTTATGATGGTTGGAGGTAATATAAAGGTCATTTTCCTCACAAATTTTGTAATTATTATCCTTGTGACCTAATATAAGACATTATAAATTCAAATTTTCAATAAAAATAGTGAAAATATCATTTGTTTTATCTCATAGGTAGGGCACTTTTAGGCAAACAAGAGTGTAGGCAATATTGAAAGGATGATCAAAAGGAGTGTTTTTAGTCTTGAAAACACTTTATGACACTTTGGGATATTATATTAATGTGAATTTAGTTTTAAACATCATGAATAAATCATAGGAATCATGAGAAACTACTCAAAAGTCCACTAGGTCTAGTATAGGCCTAATGCCAAAAAGGGAGTAATTTTCACTTCTAACACAAAATTAGAACTCCAAATATTTAAAAAATTAAAATGGGGAGTTATTAGATTTATTAAATTTTTTGGTTTGTAAATAGATTCATGAAAAAGGCATTTCTTGTCCCAAGCTCAAAATATGGTGCAAATAATGCCTTGGAGAGCTTGATAGGCGAAGTTTGGATTCTCACACTAGCATTGAGGTTTATCATGGGATATAAAGGAGTTATGGGATGTTATATGGGGTATTAAAATTTAATTATTTCTTATGTTGTATTTAACATCTTTATGCATCATCCTTAACGGCGAAAACTACCAAAAACACTCTTAAAACCCTAGTTTGTAGAGATTGAGTTGGAAACCTCATAAAATTTCATAGTTTATTCATAAAAATTATAATATGTTGTATTTTACTCTCATAGGGTCCTCAAAATATAATTTTGTTCTACCTTTATTTGTATGGAATAGTACAAAAATTATACTTTTTATTATTTTTGAGATAAAATGGGGGTTTTGGAGAGTGTAGGAGGATGCCAATCACTGGGGGAGATATATTGAGACATTTTTACCTATATAAACTCAAAAATATACAATAAAATAGTTATATATTCCCAAACCATTCAATCCTTTTGGGCCAGTCAAAAAAAGCCTAAAAAGCATGCTTTTCAATGGCCATTTAATGGTTCTAGTACCTCCATAGTGTTACATACCACTAAAACTGACATAGAACTTTATGGAAGAATGTGAAAAGTGAATAAAATTATTTTTGTGAGTTTCATACACTTTATGTGTCTCAAGGGAAAGTTTTCCACCTTTTAGGCCTATGAGGGCTAATTAGGCCTAATTTGGCTAGAAGAATGGGATAAAAAAGATATCTATGCTTATAATTTGGCAAAAAAAATTTATAAAGAGATATAATATGATAGAGGGTGTCTAAAATTTTTCTTATATTATAAAAATCACTTCCATATTCTCTTGGACAATAATATTTTCATTAAAAAAGGCTATAAAGAATTAAGAGGAAATGCATGGTTTTTGTGTAGAACCTAGTCTTGTTGACTATTTAACACATTAAATCTCCTTATCCCAAGCTTGGTATTCTATTTAAATTTCATCCATGGAGTATATAATCAAAATTGATGAAAACACGAAGAATAACTCCACCTTTTCCTTCTACTCCTAGTAGAAAATGAACATTTCAAGGAGCTAAAGATTGAATCAATGCACAATGGTTATTAATAACCTTATCAAAGATAATACATGGAATGGTATGAAAAATAAAGATTTATTATGAGTCATGGTTTCAATATTATGAAATTTTCAAAGGTGTAAAATATCTAAACTTCAAGGAAAGCTTCCTTCCTCATTCCTATGCCAAACTTCAAGATAAAGACAAACTTGCATTTGGTGAATATTTTAGGAGTTTAATAAAGTTGGAGCTACATCACACATGATTTTAGGAGTCAAATATAACTTTTTTTATGAATTTAATATGTATGTTCAAGAGGGATGATGTTTTCAACAAGAATATAAAGCTTTTAACCAAGAATCAAGGCACCAATGTTGGTCAAACACCATAAATCCTAAAGACTTGTTCTAGATTTATTAAAGTATTGAAATATGAAATTTTATGCCATATTCCATAGGATGAATAAATTATAATAAGATAATTCTATGTTGGGTTGGGATAAGGATAAATAAAAGGTCACAAGTCCTAGTTTTAGGGGTTCTTGTCCCTTTCACTCTCTTCTCTCATACTCTCTATATGTAATCCAATTTTTGGCATTTTAATGAATCCTTAGCCTGAGTTGAAGCAAGGCCATGCTCAAAAAAAAAATTACTTTCCTATTTTGATGAATAAGATATAAATCATACCTATTCAAAGCTAGATTTTGTGTATTTTCATGGTTTGTTAATATATGATAGTAGTTATTCATGCTTCCTTTGATCTTGTCCTTTTATATTTACCTATTTGTAGGTGATAACTCATCCATATACATTGTGTATTGTGATCTAATTATCATTTTTATATGGAAACTACAAGTTTCCTTTAGTGTCCTTGAAAGACCTATTGAACAAGTGGCTTAGATCATGTATCAATCCTGAGCCTCTTTGTGAAACATTAATGTTTGGAGGCTACCATTTTAGAAGTTTAGTTAGGTTTATGCCCTTATTCATGCTTGTAGTGCATAAAAAAAAAGTATAAATCATATTTCGGTGTATCACCCTAGTTAGATAGGTTTTCCTTTTAGTTTACTATCTTCCCTCTTCCATTACAAGCTAGTATTATAGAGTATGAATCATAATTGATACATCAAGGGGAGTTATTCCTTATAATATAGAGATTCAATCCACTTATTATGACACCCACACCCTAGGATTGTCTTCATGTTACTTTAGACTGTGATGGCCTAAAACTACCTTAACAAGGGTGGAAGTCTAGTAGTCAACACTACCTATATAATTTTACATTTGTTTCATGTACATAAACTAATGGTGTGGATGGAAGCATAGATCAAGTACTAATAAAAAAGCCTTCATCCTTCTTTAGGTAAATGAAGGTGTGTGTGTGTCCACTCTTTACATTTATACTTTGAGACATGCATGTTCTTCACTCATATACCTATGTCAAAGTGGGGGCATTATCTTGGCAAATAAATTTGGCACAAGTCCCTTATTTTTAGTGTATTATTACTATTTACCTTATCTAGAATACTTTTAGATTTAGCATATTTCGAGGGTTACTCCAACCCTAAAATAGGTCTATGTTTGCTCCATTGATTCTAAAACCACTTATCAAATTTTATTTATCAACAAATCTAGAATGTTTCTCATATATTACCCAAACATACCTTTAAACAAATTTTTACTTATCTCCTAGTCAAAATTTTACATTGTATGATTTTATTTTTCAACACCTATACACCTAGGAGTTTTTAACTTTTCATTTTCTGGGATCATCAACCCATTTTCAAGATTCAAAGGTCAATTTTTATGGATTTTATACATTACCTTAATTGGCCAATGCTAATAAATTATCCTAGGATAACATATATATAGGGTTTAATCATTTCCATTTAGGAGTTGTAAAATTATCTAATAAGTACATATCTAGAGGTACACATAATATATATCTAAATATCAAACATCTAAGAATCATTAAATACAAGCTCATCAAATAAAATATTATACACTTGCAACAATGTCATCCTATCTTGATATCTCTACATTTACCTTATTCCAAAGAATGCTATTTGACTTCATGTATCCACATCATTAGTTTTAGGTAAGAAGAAGTTCATAAACCCTCACTAAAGGTATTACATACAGGTACTCTCAAAACTACATGGAGGTCTAATTCCATGCTTGTGGGATACACATTTTATAATGTTGTGTCATCAATTTGCAAAATCACCTTTTTTTAGAGTAAAAGCTATGTCAAGGTGGATATTAAACATTTTTTTCATCATATCATCAAAACAAAGGTACATGTGAAATAATAATACAAAAACATTCTGGTGATAAGAAAACCAATCTACAAAACCCCAACATGATGAGCCTAACCACATTAATACAAAATTGACCATAGTTTGATAGTCACAGTCATATGGGTATATCTAGCACAAGTATGGTCATGTCCTAGTGAATGAGTATGTTCTAGAGGATTGCATAGTTTATAAAGTATAGGATCAGGTTAAATATAGTTTTCATAGTCCATATATAATCTCATATTTATATAATAAAATACAAGAGCCAAGATTCTTTATCCCTTTTTATTTTTATTTCTTGGTTGATATGTATACAAGGTGGATATTCCATAGTAGGCTTCACTAATATTTATCTTATACTCTTAAATCAAAATGTGATTTAATAAACTATAATTATATACTAGTTTTATTTCAATAGAGACATGAAGTGATGGAAATTGAAGTATAAGATTGTGAACCTAATAATGAAGCATAGATTACCAAAAAGACACCATAAGAACACACAGATTATCCTATAAAAACTAGTGTGGGAAAAACTCTAGTGTGTTAAAAAATTCAACTCTTCATTATACTATGTGATTCAAAAAATGTATAAGTTAAATTACTAAAAAAATGTTTCCTTGATAGATATAAATTTTGCTACTCCCTATCCAATGCTTGGACATAATATTTATTTGCACCTCTTAGACACTTTTAAAGATAAACTAGCACTGAAACAATCACTCAATAACTATGTACTACTAAAAATAACATAAACCAAGACTAAAAGTTATCATATTATGATGTGAATCCAAGTCCAAGACTTTCCTCTTGTCCTATCCCTTATATATGTTTATTTTTATTCCATCTCCCTTAATATTTTATCAATAAGCTGAAGTGAGCTAATAATGAGAAGAAGAAACATTTATAAGCATTCATCTAGAGTCCTTTTATAAGATCATGAAATCATTAATTAATGAAAATCAGTAGTTACACAACCATTGATGAGTTTATACAACCACCAGGTTGGTTTCATGTTCATCACCTAAAAATACCAATGGTTACATAATTGTTAGGGTGGTTAAAGAACTACAACTTATATATAGTAGTGGTTCCACTATTTTTATCAAACCTCTTAAATTTAAGTGTAGAAGAAACATCGAATTCATAAATATTAATATTTCTAGATCACTCCCCTAACTCTTTCATTACAATATATTTGATTTTATGTCTTATACATGAAGTGTCTTACAAGAGTGTCTTACTAGAATTTATTACATACAATTGTGTAAATTGGAAATATCTACTATACATGAGTAATACATTAGGATAATATTTAGATCAATAGTATATATATTTTATTATTATTATTATTATTATTATTATTATTATTATTATTATTATTATTATTATTATTATTATTATTATTATTATTATTATTATTTGATGTGAATGTCCTTACACAAACCTCAAATTTAGGAAAATGCACACACATAAAAATGTCCCATGGATATTTATATAGTATTATTTCATCTATGATTAATTTAATTTTATGTATATTGATTATTGGCCCCCTTTAAATGTTATTGATATGTATCAGTAACTTATTATGGCTTTATATGCATATATACATATTTAATTAGTTATCCCCTAGTTCTTGTGATAAATTATTCCCATTATAAAAACACTTTTGATAGTTCCAAAATCTATAAGAAAACTCAAGCGAATTATGATCCCCTTGGTTGGTCCCTTCAAATTCTAGTCCTCACAATTCCATTTTTTCTACCTTTCCTACTCCTAGATACTAGAGGTCAATGTGCATACTAATAAGTTCATAATTTAAATTAAGACTTATATATAAATTCAAGTAGGGTTGTTCATTTAAAATATAATTATTTACCAACCACATACTTCTCACAAGAGAGCATTGTGAAAACATGTGAGGATATTATTTTTGTTATGTATTCTTTATCCATTATAAACATCTTTGTTGTGATTGTGGGGACTACCAAGTAGATGAGTAGTTAATGTATGTTAGTCATTAGGGCAAATGCATAACAAAAAATACAATACTTAGATATATTTTTAAGATATCATAGGTTATGTCATGTAAATTAGAACAAAGAAACTAAATAATATAACTATGTGAACACAATCATGAATTTAAAATTTAGAAGACAATGACTTATTAGTAACACTAGGAGCAATCTTAACATATGTTGAGAAGACAAGGGTGGTCCCAACATCAAATAATAGTTAGTTATATATTTTAAATTTATAATCATCTTGTATTAGGTACCCAATTTAGTGTTTAAATTAAAAAAACATGTTAGTTATAGTATCATACTCAAGATATCCTTGCCTAACTAGATATATTTACTTTACTAGTTAATTAGGAATATTATTTAAGTATTATGACTAATGTGTGCATGTAATTTAGATTATTGGTTAAATAAAGGCCTCACATTAACTATATATTGCATTTATATCAAAAATTATTTATGGTTGAGAATGTTTACACAATCATAAAAATTGTAACATGGTTAATCCTACCAGTAAAAGTTTTATATTGAATTTTACAAAACCGAGTTAATTAAATATATTTAATGGAGATGTAATTAATACAGGATATCTATCCTATTTATACCATGTAATTAATTTTCCTATAATTAATAATATTTATTTGTAACCAATAAATGAACCACAATATCTATCTTAGCTAGATGATGTGGTTATGTTGCCTAACATTAGTATATTTATTCGTAACTGGGCATAAAACTAGTGTTTTAGTATATGCATAAAGTGATAATTTATATCTACATAATATGTGATATGTATATATATGCCATCAATATGTTGTCAAATATGAATATCTTAGCTATTATAATAACTTCCATCCATTAAGAGACTATAATAGGTCCACTTATTACATTATATTTCCTACAAAGATAATGTTTGAACTTCTACAACATGTTTTTATTGTTATTTTATAAATTTAATAATGATGTGGTTCATGAAATATTTGTATACAAAGGAAAATTTATTTGACCTGTTACTAAATCCTAACTTCAAAAAGATAAAATCTACTTACACTTCTTATTGTTAATAAATTAGATATTTGGGTCATGACCAAGATGGATTGACCAGGCCTAACCAAGGGGTCTATTACCACAATAACATAATTAGAGAGGGTTCCAAAGCCTCTAGTCAAGCAAAACCATGCAATAACCATAGTTAAGTCCTATGTTTTCATTTTCACAAAGTAAATGACAAGTAAAGTAAAATCTAATCCTGTTATCACCAAAGATTATGGTACAAAGTCAAGGTAATAAAAATAAAAAGTAAACATGGATTGAATATTTATAATCATGTCAATTTATATGAAATCCTAATAGATGGGAGGGAATTAAAAATGCAAATATATCTACTCTTACAAAGGAGGAATAAATTTATGAATACTTACCTTTGAAGATGAATCGAGTTACCCTCAATCTCTCCCTTGGATAAGATGTTTTGAAAGAGGTTGTTGTATTATGTAAGGATAATAAGGATAATTTATATCTAGGGTACACAACCTCTCTGTGCATTAAAAATAATTCTCTAGGAAGACAAGATCTGTATCTCCATATAAAGTATTGAAACCATAAGCAATACTCCTCAAGTATAATGGTGGATTAGTATATGTGAAATATATATTCTTTTTCTTCTCTTCATAATAAATGGGGGAAATGGATGTGTATATATAACTAAATCTAACCCTAAAACTTTTCAAAAATTTCATGAATAGGGTTAGCCCTATTTGACTCTGTATCATTATTTGATAAAATTATTTTAGGTCTTGATTTAGGTTTTCTAGATCTGACCTAGGATGATAGTGGATGCTAAATGTTAAAAATGGCATTCAGGCTTAATAGGGGCTAAATAAGGTATTGAATTTCTTGGAGGAGTGTGTAAGAGAGGATATAAGGCTTAGGAAAGTACATAGGATAAGGTTGTGTAGATATCAAGTGGAATTATGCAGGACAAAAACATGTGAATCATCAATAGGATACCCACCCCTTTCCCAATGCAGCCTTTAAGGTGTGCACTATGAGAGATTAAAACTCAATTATTTACTACAATATATAAAACATCAATAATGGATAAAGTTTGAAGATATTATGTGTATACATTTTCCCCTCTCAAAGTTTACCATGTGTAACCTAGGTGCAATAGGGAATGGTGCTTCAGGAAAAGAACATATCAACACACAACACTAAAGCTGAATAAATTTTGTAGTGAGAAATAAATAAGATAAATAAAAGGTCTAAATTGAAAAACACAAACCTTAACTTACCGTATTCATGTATATAAAGAAGGAAATGAGATAAATGTGAAGGTTTCCAATGTAGGGAAAATTAGGTGAACCTATAAAAATTAGTGAGAAAGAGAAAAAAAAAGATTTAAAAAAAAATCATGTAATATATGAAAAGACTCTCTGCAATGTCAAGATTCCATAATATCTTTCTGTTTGGAGAAAGAACTAGTAAAAACAAAGATATGATAAAAAAAAAGAATATGGCTCTATATAAATGAAAGGTACATAATTTTAAATTGTAAATATAAGTAGGGTAAAAATTAATTCATTTGTTATATTTATTATTCTGAGAAAATAGAGCTCTAAGAGAACCATTTTGAGCCTAGAGAGTGACCATGGTGAAGAGAGGATAGCTATGATGGGAAGGACTCATAGTGACTATATCTAGTGAAATGCAAGTAAGAAAACATGAGTTTTTTGAGTGATTTTATTTGAAATTGAGCTCAATATAGAAAATTGACTAGTAGGAAAAATCTAGACACTAAAACTAACCCAAGGAAAATTTTAGTAAACTAGGGGTAGAATGGGTTACAAGGTACAAAAATATCAGAATAATAAATTCCTAAGGAATCTATGTTAAATGGTGAAAAAATCACTATAGACAAACAATAAATTTGAAATGATGGACTCAATTCATAAGGTGGGAAGGAAACATTGGAGCAACTACGTACCAAAGGATGACATAGTACTGATGAAGGTGGCCAACTACATGTCACTAGGTTGACATAGTGTGGAATGTGAATATAGATGACATAGTAATCTCTTGATGATGCATTTGGTAATATGTGGCTGATTTAGTTTTCTAAATGGGGTCGATTGTGTACCACAAGGTTGATGTAGTATGATAAATCTGGAAAAGGGTTGATTTAGTATCAAATAAGATTATATAGTTTGAAATAAAATGGATGAATATGTACTAATGGGTTGATGTAGTATAATAGGACTATAACATGGCAAATTTAATATCAAATGGGATGATGGTGTATAAAAATAAGAAAAACTAGAAAACTAAACTAAATAAGCTAATAAAATAATTAATGTGTAAATTTATAAGAATGTATTTTATTTTTTATGACATGGATATATAATACATCTTATGATTTTATATATTTTGTAGAAACATCATATATTTTGGTGCTTAGTGAATGCAACATGGATGCGAGAATATTAGAGCATTTGGTTGACATAGATATAGCTCAGTTAGTTGTATTAGCTTTGGTGGCAACATGGAGATGAGATAGATCCCTCTGATTATTGATCTCATTTTCATGTTCCTAGAATCATGGGAATGGTTGACCAACACTTTTTGATGGAAGGTGCAGGGGGACATCACTGGGGTGTAAATTACTTTGGAGGACATTCACGTAGTGCTCAGATTTTTGATAGGTAATATATAGGTGATCACTAATACATTAAATTTTGAGGATGAGAGATAATTCATAGCTCAATGGGTTATAGGATCAAATAAGATATACCTTATATTGAGGGTGAGATTGTTTGATGTATATCTTAAGATTATTTTAGATATCTAGAAGGTAGTGATATGACTTGTGATAACATGAGTATTATGTCACAAGTTGGATGATAAGGTATCTCTTTACATGATAGCCTTGTTTCAATGTATATGAGAATAAGGTGTGCTCTATGATTTTATCTATGTCATATGGGTCCATCTCATGCATGATATTTATGAGATATTATCCATAGGGTATATGACAATAGGACCTATGACTTTTCTTAGCCCATAGATATATGAGAGATTACCTAGGTATTGACTCCCTGGGTTACGCCATATAGTCAACGATAGGTTTCATCAAATATTAAAATGGAAATAGGACCATATCGTGCAATTCATAACCCATGTGCCATATTTATAGACTATCACATGAGGGTAGATAGTATGGTATGCCTACACTCACATAGATATCATATGTCCTAGTTGGTCTATTATTGCTATAGGGTTGACACATGTACATATCATAAGAAACTACACTTCACATTTGGAGCCACATTCACTAGTTCATATACTTAGATATTTAAAACTTTCACATCCGATGGATCTTCTAGTAGTGTCTACATATTGGGTATAAAATGCTAGAGATCGAAGAAGTAAAGGAGGTAGAGGGGTACCTATGGAGATACTAGCGATATGGCCTTGGCATGCTAGACCATGGGTTGGTCAAGCACAAATGTAAGAGGTATTGTGGCCTAGAAAAGGAGAGTTTGTATATCTGGATCTAAAAACATAGTAGGTTCCAAATCAAAGGAAATAATGACCACCATGAGATCATTAGATATGGAGGTATCATCGATATGTAAGCAGGCATAGGTGTTAGCTATTGCATAGAGAGATCTAATAACATCTCCATAACATAGTTGGTCTATAGAGTGACCAATGAGGATAGGACAATGGTGGGATTAGGGGGTGACTCTTATATTTTTGTTATTGCAAAGGTACCTAACATAGGAGGTACTAGGAACGTGAGAAGATGGTGAGACTGTGATTGATGATACTAGCATTGGTTAGAAATGTGTTAAATTTTGTTTATGTTTTTGATATAAAACACTATTTACATTTTAATCATGATAGATAGATTATTTGAGATATATTTGTGTCTGTGTGTTTGTGTGTGTGTGTGTGTGTGTGTGTGTGTGTGTGTGTGCGCGCGCGCGCGTGTGTGTGTGTGTGTGTGTGTGAGAGAGAGAGAGTATGTATGTATATGTATGTATATATTTATGTGTGTGTGTGTATTTATATGTAACATAATGTCTATCTAGTTTTTGATGTTATAAATCTGATAATAGAGGAGGTCATATGGGGAGACTTGGTTATGGTGACACACCATGAAATTTTGGATGGGGTGTTGGCACCATATGACCCTACCACTCTAGATGATACTGAGGTTACATCATCCCCATCCTAGTGGGATAGATTATACTAGTGGTAGAGGCCATGAGATAGCTACAAGCACATGGTGATGGTTCACAACTAATGATAAGGGTTGTATCTAGAGAGTCATAACCCTGACAAGCTATAGAATAGGAGAGAGTTTCACACATGGTGACTACCCATATAAATAGGATAGGTATAGGCCTAGGTTGCCAATTTATAGGGACTCATTAATGGTTTGAGATCCTAGACTACCTCTTTATAGTGTACTATTCATAAGGGTTAGTTGTACGTGTATATGGGTAGCATAGTAAGTTTACAATACAAACAAGATGGATCACAACCTTATAGTTGTAGCTATTATAGTTTTTAATTTGTATTGTAATAAAACAAAACACACATGCACACACACACACACACGCACGCATGCACGCACGCACGCACACACACACACACACACACACACACACACACACACACACACACACACACACAGAGAGAGAGAGAGAGAGAGAGAGAGAGAGAGAGAGAGAGAGAGAGAGAGAGAGAGAGAGATACACACATAGATATAGACATACACACATACATACATAAATATGTGTGTGTGTGTCTATGTATGTATGTTGACAATTTTATTGAAATCATGAATCTTACTTAGATATAGATGTGGATAAATGGATATATATCCTTTCTATCACATTTATTTATCTTTTATTATATATGTTATGGGAAGTATATTATATATATTTTCTTTTCTATCAGTATGTTATACACATGCATCATTAAAAATTAAATATGATTGGGAAAAGTATAAGTAATCAAAATAAATGTAATACACACTAAATCATGATGCAAAATGTGTAAAAATAAAATATGACTAAATATAATAAAACAAAGATGGTAATAAGGGTAAGAAATGTTTTCACACCATGCAAAAGATTTGTACCTAATTTAAACAAATAAAAATCACACTATATCATGTTAGGAAGTATGAATATATTGTAATAAATTAGAAAACACATAGAAAACTAATGGTATAAAAAAAACAAATAATTACGTCAATAAATCATACTAAATCAAGTTGGGAAGTATAAAAATGAAAATAAAATGTAAAATGAAATTAAATTAATCACACTAATTAAAGCTAGATATTATGAAATAATCAATAAAATGGTTGGAAGCATATACTCAATCAGAAAATAACAAGATAAAAGTGAAATAATTTTAATTTAAGCATAAAATATACTAAATAAATATTGGAAGTATGTGAATGGTGTGTAACTCACAATCAAACATTTCTTATCTCAAATTTGATGCATGTAATTACATTATGACTTGGTTATAGTATGAACTAGGTATTGGAATATTTTGTGATGAGGGATTAAGTCCTCTCCATGTTTTTACATTATAATTCAAAAATATAAAATTAATGAGGTCCAAAAAATTGTGATAATTATTTAATATATGTTTATAATGTGGTAATTAGTGAGGAGGGCTCGGTCCTATCCATGGTCCTACACTGCAAATCACAAATTGAAACCCTAGGGGGAAATGATCAATTAACAAAATAACATTTATCAAGGGGAAATATTAGGAATATTGAAATGAATGAAGGAATATAAATATCTAACATTGGCATATATAAGAATACTTTAGGAAACATGAGGCATACTAGGTACATAATAGAGACACTAAGAATCTACTGACTATCAAAATATAAAGGATCCCTACTCACAATCAGTGCAAAGTTGTAGAGGAAAACAGGTGAGATACTAAGAACAAATCATGCTAGCTAGATGAAAAGGTAAATTAAAATGGTCCTACTTTCCTACAACATGTTCTTTGTTCATCAATAACTATTACAAAGACTTTGGTCTACTATGAAGATTGGGTACTTGTGTGAGAAAGTAGGTAGCACTAACATATTTTTATTCTAGTTTCCCAATATAATGGCCTACCACACTAGAATGGAACTCAAATCTCTTATCAGGCTAACTATGGAGTTTGAGATTTGATTATAAAAAGGATATTTACTATGAATCACATCTTTTATTGTTATTTGACTTTTGAATTTGTATGTTGCCTTTTGTATCATTGTCTTTTGTTTATTGATTTGGATTTTAACTTTTATGGCTTTTATTATTTCTCCTACATATATATTTTAAGTAAAAAATCATGAGTGATAGAAGTGATACACATGCATGAGTTTGAAATTTTGGATAATTGAAATTAAGTATCCAATGATATGATTGACTAAATAGTTAGGCTTACCTATCAACCAATATCGATTCTCACATTTAAACTATATGTATGTTTTGTTTATGAAAGGCATGTAAGGTAATAAAAGGATATACAATGTATATCATTAAAATAAAAGTATAATGAGACGTTGTGTTTTCTAACTAATCATATGGTGAATAAATATTATTAATGGGATCAAGTTTTATATAATCAAGTCACATATAATAAGTATCTAAGTTTTTGAGATAAGATAGGAAGCAATCATTGGAAAATAAAAAATAAATCCATGAAAGAATAAAAATCATAAAAATAAGTGTGCAATCATGGAAAGAATAAAATAATCCATAATAAAAATAAAATTAAAGTAAATGAAACCATATACAACAAATAATGCATGATATAAATATTTGTGTGAAATAGATAGGTGAAACCAAATTTGACACATAGTTAAATTGTATAATACATATAAAAGTGGATCATAAGTCCTATCCAAAACCAAAATGATAAACAAAGTGAAATAAAACCATGCCATGTTGACAAATACTAATAAATTTGACCACAAATATTATCCATAACATCTAAAACATCTTTATTAATCTAGATCCTAACAACAACCAGAGTCTCATTAATCCTTAGGAAAAGTTTTGCAAATACCTCTATTTGAATCTCCTCAAACAAAAATGTAGGTGTAGATAAAGCCTCATGCTCATGAGGGATATCATGCCTAAAATACTCAAGGGGATGAGTAGGTTATTGAATAGGAATGGTATCTATGAGACATGAAGGAGAAACCATCAGTGGAGAAGGAGTCATTAGTGGGGAAGAAACCACATGTGGAGAATAAACCATGAGTGGGGAAGAAGGAACCATAGGTAAAAAAGGAACCATAAGAGAAGGAAGAGCCTTATTACATGGGTTATCTATGGAAGGAGAAATAACTATTTTAGGTATCGACAAAGGTGATCATGAAGGTGTTATTGGAGAATATGGAAATGATCGATATGATGGGTTTTGAAATGGTTATAAAGACAATATACCTCCACATATTTAGGGATGTATTAATGTAAGAATTTGGGAGGAGGCATAACCATTTATTCAAGTTGAGAAAGAGTGGGATGCAATGTGTTAATATATTGTTGAAGATTTCACCAATGGGTGGAAGAGTGATTATTTATCCCATGAAAGTAATATATATTATTCTTATTAGACTTTGGGGTCCTTCTAGTGGAAGACGTAAAAGGAGAAACTAGTGGCGGCTGATAGAACTGGTTATCTCTGGTTTAATGACCAACAACTTTATGAATGTCACAATAAGGATGATCATCTCATTGGGAAGACATGGGATGAAGATGTGGAAAATGAAGAATGCCATCACCGAGGGAAGGAAGGGCTAAGATTGAAAATAGACTAGACTCTTTTGAAGGTAAAGTAGGATCGAAAATAGGAAGAGGTTCATTTTAAGGTAGAGTGGGAGTAATATCTACACTAGGCTCAGTTGAAGGTGAGGATAGATGCATCAAAGTCTTAAGAGTAATAGCTAACATATTTAAGGGAAGTGAACTAGAAGGATCCTGGTATCTAACAAAATGATAAGGACTAGTCATGGGATGATCTATGAACATGGTATTAAGAGGATCTATTAAAACTAGAGGTGTACTATGAAATCTCTCCATTTCTACCTTGTGTAAGATAATAAAAATACCATAATTAGTCAATATGAATGAGGAATGATATAATACATAAGAAAAGACTGAAATAAGAAAGTGTGATAGTGAATAATATCATCATTTATAGCTTGGACAAGTCATAAAAATGGGTTGCTAAAACATAACTACCATCATAATTAGGTGTGTGAAATTCAATGATAAATGTGGATATGACCTTATCATCAGAAGCCATGTGATGAATAAAATGTCTAGTCTTAGTTAATACCATAGGTATATCATTGATAAGAGATTAATGGGAGTGAGGTTATAAAGAATAAGGAAGTTGGGTGATGAGATGAGGAGATAGATTGGAATTTTTGATCTTGAGGTTTATCTCATCTACCTCATCATCATCAAAATATTAGAGGTTAGGTGGTATTTTCCCAATGAGTTCAGGGTCACCATTATAACTTTAGGTAGAATTGATAGGATAATTTAAGTGTTGAGATTCTTGAAATGGGATACTAGACAAAGGTTCAAGGGTAGAAATTTTAAGGACACCACATTCTTGAAATTGTTCAAAATTCTAAGGGTTTGTCTCCTAGAATCTTATAAATAACACCATTATGGATGAATTTGAAGCATCGGCATGTGGATGAGGTGATAAACCTCATACTATGAGTCCAATATCTAGCAGGAGAAATGTTATAAGAGAGGGGAAATTTAAACATCATAAATTTCACATAGACAATGGAAAGATGGATAGTAATGGGAAACCACAAAAAACATAAAGGAGGTATTTACCTTCTATCATAATATTGACATGTGATACGTGTGGACTTGAGATTGAATTTGGAATATCCAATGGTTTTAATGAAATGGAGAGAGGCAACACAAGTAGCTAAAATGTCATCAATAAAGGCACATGTGACTTAGATATCATCGACTTAGATGCTAATGCATAGAGGTGGATCATCTACACAAAGTAGAAACTTGTATATAATTATTGAAGTGATACGAAACTTAAGGGAAAGAAAATTTTATAGTATTTCGTCAACATGTATGCACATCCCTTTACATTGTTGAAGGATACTATCATCAGACCTTGATAATGTAGCTTCATGTCTTACTAGCATAGCACAAGAGATGTTCATGTTAAACAGTAATTACATTATATAGTCTTGGTGATAGGGGAAGTTTACATTAATTTAAGGAAAGGTTTTTGATATGGATATGAAAAATTTATACAATGGGGTCCCATTCATCATAACCATGGGGGGTTTTAATATATAGGAATATGAGAAAGTTCTACAATGGGATCCTATTTCATAAGGTTGAAAGTGTAATTAAACTTATGTTGGTAAGATGTAATTTGTTTCATCTGAGGATAAATAAGTTGATTAATTTGAGGTGGTGGGATGTTTTATTGAGGTATTTCTTGTGAATGAGTTGAATAAATATTATTAGAAGGTTGGGGAACATTATAGATATGTGTAGATGCTAGGGGAAGAGTATAGATAATGTGTGAGGTATGATCCATTTAAGTTATTGAAAGTGGTTCTTAGAAGGTTTTAAGGTCATCTTGCCCTAACTCCATGAGATGAGATGAGGAAGCATTTTCAATGACTTGGAATGTTTGAGAGGTTTTTTGTGTGGGTGTTAGATTAAAATTGATAAAGTTAACTACTCTTCGCATGTTAGTCATATTTACCAGATTTTATTCATTATTAGTGAGGTTTATAAGACATTAAACATTATTTTTTGGAGTAGACTTGTTCATTCTATTTTTATGAATAGGAAGACGGTCTTGATATATAATAATATTAGCATTATCTTGATTTACATTAATTGTGTTTTGTGTTTCATAGGCTTTAAGAGCTATCATATACTTGTTGATGATTATGAATGAGTTATGCATGATCAATGGTTTGCCCAATAAGAAAATCCATATTTGGATTATGAAATTGTATTTAGAGTGCCCCCAACATGTATGAAACCAAAAATATTTATTGATGATATCATGATTTCATTAGATGAGTGGGGTAAAGATCTCATGTTAAAGGCCTTGGAAGACACTTTTGAATTTCAAATAAGGATAATGGTTTTCAGACATTAATGTTGTTTGTTTGTTAATATGTAATATTAGGAGTATTTTTTGTAGGGGGAACAAGCTCCATGCTATTATTTAGATTGATTGCTTAAATGTTGTGAATAGTGTCATAGGTATTGGTAACACCATCATTAGTAGCATGAAATTTTTTGTTCTTAATGAGCCTGTGAGTGCCCACATTCGGTTGAGATGGTTCAAATTGGTGCATGATAAAATATTGTCTCTTAACTTGGTCAAAGAATTCTTTTATGGTTCTTGGAGAGAGAGTCCTAAATCGATATTTAAACTTGGGGTAGAGAGTATTAGTGAATAGATGGAATAGGTTATCATATGCCACATTATGCTCACATTTGTTGGATAAGTTCTTCCATCATTTGATGAAATCTTGTGTCATTTCAATTTCAAGTTGTCTACAATTTGTAAAGTGAGATCATTTATTTTCAGGTAAATCACTATTTAAAACCATTGTACTAAGGAGATAACAAATTATTCCAAGATAGTGATGAAATATATTTTTAGTTGATTATACCAATTTAAATAATCTCTTAAGAGTGATTTAGCTAAAATCTTGGTAGAAGAAAAGGTATTAAGTTTGACCCAATATTTATGGAGGTTAACCAAATGTCTTTAAGCATAATGTGGGATCAGTAAACCTATTATAGGAGATAGTAGGTTTGATACATCCTATATCAATATTATAAATTAGAGATATAAGAGGTTTATTTTGGAGATCTTTGATTGTTTTATTAAAGACAAGTGGTTGGGGAATAAGATTACCATTAGAATCCATAAGGTGGGGTGGGGGCATTTATATTTTGCACTTGCCATGAAACCTGTTGGGGTTGATTTTCAAGGTTAATGAGATGGTTTTACATTTGAATCATTTGATTTATATTATTGGTTTGAAAAGTATACATTTGGTTGAGTTTTTATAATAAAATTTGATGAGTTTGGGTTTTATTTTGACTAGTGTGCACAACATGTGAAGCATTAGTATTGATGTTAGTCTCTTAAATTACACTATGATTAGTAGCATATGTTGCACTAGTGGTGTGACAAACATTGGTAAAAAAAATAAGAACTAGTAGCATAATTATTACTGGAAGAAAAGGAAACACTAGTAGCATGATTAACATGAATAGAAAAAGATGCACTAGTGGCATGATTAAGGAGAAGGTCTTTGGAGAAGGCCCACTAGATGTTGAACCAACCATGTTAGTGGAGGTACTTAACATAGAGGTTGATAAATTCATAGAAGAATATGTCATGGTATGTGAAATAGACAAAATAGAAGGAAAAGGCTGAGAATGAAATAAAGTGTCTCCCAAATCCATAATAGATGGCAGGGGAAGGTGAAAGAGGTTCTTTTACTTGAGGACCTATCATTAGATTATAAATGGTTGAAGGGTTGTTTCCTTTATATTGAGGAAATTTGTTAATGAAGAAGAGAATTTCAAGTGTGTAATTTAATTCAGCATCATCTTATAGGGAGAACAAAGTATCACTAATTGATGATGAATAAGGATGAGTCCCATAATTGGTAGTACAAGTGGAAACATGAATATTTATTTCATCTAAAGTGGAAGCCATAAGATATTTCATGGGAAACCTACTAGGATTGGTATGACACATCATGTTTGTCAGATTATACTCTGTATTATACTCCAATTGGAAATTCATGATGAAAATAAAAGGTGAACATGTTTATGAATAAAATTAGGAAATAGGATACATAATAAAATATATCGACAATGTTCTAAAAAATAGGGAATATAATAGAGAATAAGAGAACACAGTTGCAGATGTCAACTATATACTACTAAAAGGGTAACTAAATATGAAATAAGAGGAGATAGTTAATTAAGTTGACTATGTACTACTAGATATTAAAATAATATGAAGGAAAAAGGACATAGTCAGACAGGTTGGCTATGTACTTCTCGACAATAAACTAAATAAGAAGATAAAGATACACAATCGGAGAGAGTGACTGTATACTAAAGGCAAACAATATGAACATTTTATAATAGACTATGATGAGAATGAAAATAGTGTTATAAAAATAGAGAAATGTTTTTCAAGATAATATCTAAATAAATAAAATTAATCACACAAGAAATTGGATAAATGTGATTGATCTAATTGGAACACAGAACACAAACCTTGCACAAATGCTAGCTAATACATGTTTCAAAATATCAAATATAATGATCAAAGATCAAACAACAATTTGAAAGTAAATGCTAATAAATTTATCTTTCCTAAGTGTTGTTATGTTGTAGTAAAATTTTAAACTAATAGTATGCAAATTTGGGTGTAAGAAGGAACTTGAAAGCAATCTAAGGATATATTCAAGAAGTTTAGGCAAAAAGGGATTTGTATTGGTGATGGTAATAGATTTTTATTGGGACTTACCCCATCACTTCACAATCCTATAGTGATAAGGGTGTAAGGTCCTTTGCCAATATATACCATCAACCACATGTTTATACTTGGTGGACAAACCAAATTAGCTTCCCCCTTGGTGATTAAATCCAAGTAGGTGGACCTCGTGAAGACAAATATTTAATTTTTTTGTGAAAATTTATTTTTAAGTGTGTGTAAAAGATAAAAATAATGTGACTAAATTGGGAAATTAAAAACCACATAAATAGTCTATGTTTGTTAATTTAATCATGAAATCAACTAAAATGAAATGTGAACTAATTACTATAAATAATAGGTTAGTTATACTAAGCTTAAAGAGTACAGAGTCAACTTTGGTGATAGTGTATGCAAATAATGTAGAATAGAGTTGACTTTATCTCTATTATTATATGTAAGTGAGATGTAAAATAACATAGTTGAATAGGTTGATTATGTATTATAGATATAAAATAGGCTACATAAATATGCCAAGCTAATCAACCTAATTTATTTTAGGGTTATAGTTTTATAGACTACAAACTTCTAAAAAATAATATTCGAAATGAAAAATGAAATGACAAAGAGAGTAAGAATTTGATTCACGTTAGGTTCACCAAAATGTATACAAAGGAAAATGTAGTTGACCTATTAATCAATCCTAACTTGGATAAGATAAATACTATTTACACTTCTGATTTTTAATAAATTATATATTTGGGGTCATGACCAAGATGGATCTATTTAACCTAAGCAAGGCCCATCTCTTACCAGAATAAAAATAGTACAGAGGGTTCTAAATCCTCTAGTCAAACAACATCATTCAATAACCCTAGATAGATCTTATTTTTTCCTATTCAAAAAATGAATGACAAGTCAAGTAAAATATAATCAAGTGCTCACCAAATCTTGTGGCAAAAAGTGGATATAATAAACATAAAAACTAAACATGCATTTAAGATCTATACTCACATCAATGTATATGAAATCCTAATTCATGGGGGAGAAGTAAAAATTACAACCTATCTACTCTTATAAAGGAGGAACAAAGTTAGTAGTACTTACCTTTGAATATGAACCCACCAAGATTCAATCTCTTCATTATCCAAGTTTATTTACAAGGGGTTATTTTGGTATGTAAGGATAACAAGGATAAGTTAACTTTAGGATACACAACTTAGTTATGCATCTAAAAGACGACAAGATCTATATCTCTAAAGAAAGTATTGAAACCCTAAGAAATGCCCCGCTAGTAGAATGGTGGGTAAGAAGATGCACAATATATTTTCATATTCTTCTCTTCATGATAAATGGAAAAACATGACATGTATATACAGTTGAATATAACCCTAAAACTTTCCAAAATTTTATTTGATAAGGTTGGCCTAATCTAACTTTATATCATTATTTTATAAAATCAAGTTAGGTTGAAGTATAGGTCATGTATCACTAACTTAGACCCATAAATTTCTTATAAAATATTAAATATAGGGTCATCCTAGGATGATAATGTACATTAAATGTCAAAAAGGGAGTTTAGACTTAGTAAGGGGCTAATTAAGGTGGTGAATGTCTTAGAGAATTGTGTAAGAGAGGAGGCAAGGCTTAGGGAAGTACATAAGAGAAGATTGTGTAGATATCAAGTTTTAATATATGGGACAACAATTCTAGGAAGCACCAATGGTCTACTCACCCCTTTCCTAGTATACCATTTAAGGTGTGCACTCAAAGAGACTGAGACTTGATGGTTTCCTAAAAGAGAGAAAACATCAGCAATTGATAAAGTTTGAAAATATTATTTGTATACAATATCCTATTAGAAAAATGCACACTCCCCTTGGTCCTATTTGGTAGAGCTATCATTTATCCTTGTCTTTTTTGTGTTACTTTGTACAGTCATATCAATATTTTTTTATTTATAAATACTGATTTTATAATAAGATATTTTAATTTACAAAAGGATACAATAATAAATCCTCTCATATGCTTGTTGGAAATGTAAAATAAAAAAGTATCATTTAATATGTAAAAAGTTTCATCCAGTGTCACTTTAATGTTAATAACACTACCAATAATATCTAAAATTTAATAATATCTAAGTATACTACCAATATGTTTTCTTTTAATCAAGAATATTTTTTTATTATGTATGATTACATCTAGTGTATACACCTTAATTCCACCATTGTTGTCATAATTAAAGTCTTTATTTAATATCAACACACTAACTCAAACATCATTCCAAATTAAAATTTTATTTGAAGGTTTACTAACATCATTTCCCTCCCTTTTTTGAATAATTTATTAAATCATAATAATTAATTAATCATACACACATAACTCTAAAAATATAAATAAAATCTATAATTTCTAATTGACCAAACATCTTCTACATTTCTCTCAACCAAATGTTGAGTCATCCAACCACTTCTTTAACATTCTCAACCAATTATTGAGTCATCATTGAACCTTTCAACCAACATGCTGAGTCATCTAACTACCTTGAATCATTCATGAGACATTATAAACTACCAACTAACTTTCCATTCTTCTCTTGAACATATGAGAAATACGTCTCATACACATGGATGGGGACTCAAATCTAACCATCTAAAATTAACATTATCAAATAAATCAATATTTATCCCAACCATCCATCTTCTCACAAAAAATAATATAAATATATGTTTCATCATCCATTGTGATGCTTCAAATTTATGCTATCAAATTCATATTA